>JAODXP020003238.1:0-32487 GCA_027497455.2 Sardinella longiceps
GGAATTAGTCGCTCCCTATGCTTCCACATAGCAAATAGGAACTGGTTCATATGAGTCACTCTCTATGTTTCTTGAAGCCAATAGGAGAATCGGTTCATATGAGTCTTTTTCTTGTGATTCCAAATGCCAATGGAGCCACAGAAAAAATTGGTTCATATGAGTCACTCCTTGTGATTTCTAAAGCCAATGGTAGTTATTAAGATCTGGGCTTCTCTACAGTACTCTACCTGTATATTAAAGTGATCCAGGATCAAAAGCAGTTCGTCTTTCCTTGAAGAAACTACCTGACCTAAAGAAGAAGAAAAACAAACAAAGACAACAGATGAATCTAGCATACCATAAATCTGATATTACAACCAGCAATGTTCTATCTTGTTGTTGTTTTCGGCATTTAAACAAGGAGGCACGCTCAACACAGACACTGAAGAGAAATGCCTGTGAAGCATAAAACTAAACTGTTGAGTGCTTGTTTTTTTTTTAACTCTTTATCAAGTTTTCTTAAATGTAGAATGTCCATAACAGTAATACTGTGGCACTCTCACAGTGAGAACCAGAGCATCACTTGATTGTACCCTTCTTAACACCTGAATTTGCCTAGTCAGGGATGGTACACAGGGATTGTGTGTAGGGCTGGGCGATATGGCAAAAAAAGTAATCACGATTTATTTTCCCATATTGAAAGATCTCGATTTTTATCACGATTCTGAATGATATAATGTAACACAAATACCCGAAACGACGGCTACTTTCTCTCTGGTAAGGTTAGGTTTTCTCATAGCGGTGCAGGGAAGGTGGATTGCGCGCACGCCCTTTCCAACTGCATGTAACGCATGTTACGCACGTGATCCGAGAAAATATGCCCACAGCTAATCACCGTGATCGAACTTAATTTCATCGCGATCCCTAATCGAGATTGTATAATCACCCAGCCCTAATTGTGTGTTCATAGAGTACCAATGTTCCAAACAAACCTGGTACTGACTTGTCTGGATACCGTTATTTCCCCAAATGGTGGCATATATCCCTGAATTTATCTTACTGTTAACCCCATTAGATCCATCCCATAGTATGAATTTTGGAATGCATCATTAGTTACCATTGTGGCTTCGCAGCTTGTAGGTTCGGACCCCGTCTCTGGAGATGCGTAGATCCACAGTAATTGTTTGGCCATACAGCTGTGGATTAAAGGCATCATTCCCCCTGTTCCGCAGTTTAATGGACACCTCTGCAGCACTGGGAACACACACAAATGGCATCATGTGACACAGGTAAGAAAACTGGCATGATAGTGGCCTGAAAATGAGAAGGGTTTGAATCCTGGGTGCTACTGTAGTGCCCGAGCAGTGTTTCCCAAACTTTTTCAGACCACTTTGCCCAAAAAATGTTTTTCATGGACCACCTCCCCTCACTCCCCCCTCACCAAGTCACATGCTGCTACCCTTTAACAAAGTCATTTCAGTAGGTACTACAAATGCTTTAATAAAGAGTAAATTACAGGTCTGCCTCTTATATTCAGTGAAAAACTAATCTTTGACCTTAAAATAATGACACAGGCTATATTCACATATTTTCATGGTAATCAGCTCGCGGACCACTTGAGCTTACTCGAAGACCACCAGTGGTCCCCGGACCACACTTTGAGAACCACTGCCCTAGAGCAAGACTCTTAACTCCATCTTTCTCAGTAGCCTGCAGTTGAGAAGACAGGGGAGCGTTTAACATTTTCATTCAGTATAACAGATGATTAACAGACATGTTTGTGTACCTTTCCCCCTCTTTGACAAAGCTCTTAAGTGAGGATCCTCTACTAGTCGCTTGAGCATTTCCTCCCAATGCCACAATAAGAGCTGTGACAACAGCACTCTTGCCGCCTAAGAAAACACACACACACACACACACACACACACACACACACAGATACACACACCTTGTCAATTACACATTTTCAACCATAGGACCTGTGACTTGCCTAACAAGGGGTAGTGGACTCACTTCCGTTGTTTCCAACCAAAAAGTTGACATTGGGCCCGAGCGTGACGGGTCCTAGATGCGCGTGACACATGAAATTCTTCAGGGTGACGCTTTCTACAATGCCCACTTCTCCCGTTACCTGAACAAAACAATTAAATTGTTTAATTTAATGACTTGCTAAGCGGAATGACTGGCTAAGTCGTTTGAATTAGCTGATTGACTACAAAATGCACGTCAAATATATGACTTTTTTGTAACCTTACCGAGACTTGCACCAGGGCAGGTTGCGAACAAGAGGACAACTCCAGGTCGTCATCCTCAAGCAAGGATGAACACAGCCTCTTCTCCTGCTGGGTTTCCCCGTCCTCTGTTGGCCGTCTTTTACGCTTGGACATATCTTTCATGACTAGCAGCACACCTGTTAATGTTTCGCAAGCTTACATGATTTTTTGACAATACATCGACGTACAGTACATTATCTCACATAGAACATATTCTCAATGCAACAGGTCAAACTCGACCAAGATCATTTGAAGACAACTTTCTTCTTAGTTTCAACTTAACGTTCTACTTCACGTTCAGAAAACTGTCATCGGCTAAAGCTAACGTTAGCACCACTCTGACTAGCAATAAGGTCTTTCTAATATCCCACAAAGGCTGCAAATATTCGGGAATTTTATAACGTTGTTATTTGTGTGTTTGAACACGTATTTTACATTAAAACATCTCCAAAGCATATTCCGAGCGATTTAGCTGGCTACCATTAATTCACTGCGTTGTTGCCCTTTCGCTTGTAGCCAATCCGATACATCCGAACACAAGGTCGCGCTGTGCATCTTCGCCCAGTAGCAAGCGTGTGTCCAATGTCACGTTGTGGTTGCAGTGTGAGTGCATGACACCAGAGACGCGGAGACAATCGGATTGAGTCTAATTGAGCATAGTAAATATATATTTATTGTATATTGGTATGCATGGTACACAAATGGTAGGCAGAGAAATTTTAATTGTGTAGAATTATGGTGTCCACTTTGTTCATTCAGCCAGGTCAAAGGTCAATCTGATAAATGGAAAAAAAAAAAAAAAAAAAAACAGTGACAACTATCTCCCAAGAGATAAGATGTTTTCACAACACGTAGTAACTGTTCTCCTTGTGAAATGTACATCAAATATAGCTGATTGCTAACTAAATTAGCAGTTAATTGCTGAATTAATGTTTTACATTTTAAATAGCACTTAGGCCTATGAGATAAGTCTAGGTGCAAATCATACAACAAATACAAATAAATAAACAAACATCAAAGACACAAGTTAATGGGAGATTGTGAATCTGCTCTTCCCAGTGAGTTATATGTTTTTCTTCAAGTATAAACTGTAAACACTGGCTCAACACACCATATGAATATTATAATACTAGTATAAATGCACCATTGACTAAACATGTTTAGGTGCAACTTATTATATGAAATGGAACTTAAATAAACACAAACACCAAAATCAGCTTCTTTCCTGTGAGGTCATGTGGTCTCATAACTGGCTGCGGTGGCCAAATGGCAGGGTGGTGATTACGACACAGAATGTGAATCAGATTGCTGACCGGGAGCTGTGAGTGAGAGAGAGAGAGAGAGAGAGAGAGAGAGAGAGGACAAGTGGGACAAACAGTGCATCGTCTCATTTGATAACAGATTAGTGTGGAGGCTGTCTAAGCATTAGGCTACATGGAATTAATGGCCTCTGCATGGCCTCTACTCAAAAGTTAACTGGTGATAGACGGAGCTCTCAAGTGAGTAATACTTCACCACTAGCCATCACACATGCACCTTAGTGCTCCGGCCGATGCTTAACCAAATACACCCCACACATAAACACCGACACACACACACACACACACACACACACACAGACAGACATTAAATACAGGTTATTAGCACATGTCCTAGGGAGTGCAGCATTGGAAAAACAAGTTTCAGAAGCACTGGTTTAGACATTGGCTGAGTGTCCCTGTGAATTAAGCCCAGAGCCCTCATGGATTAACGGCATTTAGTGAAAGACTTTGACTCACTTTGATGAAGTCAAAAGGACCCACCTGTGCCAGCACAACCCAATACGTTCAACTGAATTGTTTGTATGAAATACAAACACACACACACACACAAAAACACACCTGATCTTTTCCTTTACATCTCCACTGAGATAAAGTGCCCTTGGATAAGTCACATTGCTATAGTAGCTTTTGGAGAACACCTGGTCGCCAGCCAAGGTGAAGGCCTCCCTGCAGTTTTGGGGTGGGCGACCCTGTTGCATTACCCTTCTGGCTTCCCCGGCATCCTTACACCAACAGACAGACACATAAATATACGTCATTCATATACGTCATTCACATACGTCATTCATATAATATGATATGAAGGTCATTCACAAATTGTGCTTTGAAAACAAAAAAAAATTCTCTTGAAAGAGAAAATGGATTTTAGGCTATTTGCTTACTCAGTCATCAACAATGCTATCAAACAAAACAATATTATTGTGGCATTTTATTAATAGATCTAGAGGTATCCAGGTTCAAAAAATGAGAAAAAATTCTCTGGCTCAGGCACTCCAAATTAAAATATCTTTATTAATAGTGACAAATTTAATGTCTGGATACCGTGATTCCATCTGTGTTCATTTACATTTATGCATTTAGCAGATGCTTTTATCCAAAGCGACTTACATTTGTCAACTATCAATTACTTCAGGGTCAGTCTCCCACAGAGCAACTTAGGGTTAAGTGCCTTGCTCAAGGGCACAACAGTGGCAGCCAGTATTCGAACCCACACTACCAACAGACTACCAACCAACTAGAGTCAGGGTCCTTAACCCCTATGCTACCACCGCGCTAGTCCTACATGGACATATTAAAAACAAGGTCCATGCGTAGCAGCAGAGTGCCTTCTTCGGGCAGTAACATGAATGAACAGAGTAGTGCCATAAAAGTCAATGTGCTCCTGTCATGTTAATTTTGAGACTGAAGCACCATGGCAAAATAGGATGTTTTAACTAAAATCATTCCAATTGATTTTAGGATTGCATTGTCACTTTGTAGATTAAAGTACACTTTGTTGGAAATTATTAGAAATTCCAATATTAAATTGCATAATGAACTGGCAATTGCATAATGTAATCTGTTTTTCCGTAATTCCATTGCAGATTGCATTCTAGTTTGAATGCTTCTATTTGCTGCGCAGCACTGCTCTGTAGCTATATCTGCCCTTCCTTAGTATTTACCGGAGAGTCTATTAAGCGTGTTACAGTAGCCATAGACTTCCATTACAGAAATGTAAACAAAAACTTTGTAATCCTGTACTAAGAGACTTATTACTGTCAAAATGTCACCTTGGTGGGACATTTATCACTACAAATAAACGAAATTTCAAGATTGAGCGCAATCGCATGTGCAGAGGACAGGCAAGAGCAAGTAAAAAAAATGGGAAAAGTGAAGGATTTTCAAGGGAGCATCTTCTGCTAAGCCTAACAGTTGGCGCCAAGATGCTGCATCTTTCTGGAAATGTCACCGATATGCTAACTTTTCCCACTTTTTTTGACTTGCTCTTGCTTGTTTTCTGTACATGCGATTGCGCTTAATAGACTCTCCTGTAAAAACTAAGGGCAGATAGCTACAGAGCGGTCTGCGCAGCGCTGGGCAGGATGCCTGATCATGAACACGCCTACATCTTCTGCTAAAGTCAAGTCGAACGTGCCCTTAGTGCGTCACACCAGAGAGACACAGCAGATCACGAGCCTTAAAAAGCCACAATCCTTCGGTGTTTACCTTACTCGCATAGCCTCGTGTGCTGATTCAGCTGATTTCAAAGAATGTTTCAAGGGGCAATCCACTGGATGTATCATAAGGTGAGGTTGCCTACCAGCGCTAATTCTCTTTATTGTAGCCTAGGCTAATTTTTTGTCATCCAACTTATTACTTCTACTTGCCGTGCATTAGCCTACATTTTCACGCAATTATCTTCTAATCCTAGATCTACTTTACGTCTGCTTTTCATTTGCTATGCTTAAACTCGGGAGAAACTTGCACGTCATCACGTTCAATTGCATCACTTTAAATTTTGTGATCTTGTTCGGATGGCCATCACACTTTCACCCACAATGTCGCCCTCAAGGCCTATTCAAAATTGTGAAATTAGACTTGTATGGTACTTCGTTGCAAGGCCTCATTTTACATCCTTCCGAATGATTAGGCTTTAAAGAAGTTTGTTTGGCCTAGTTTACAGGCTAGACTACTGCAGTGTAGGTTAATGCATTTCTCTGATTGATTCGCTGGAAAACATTCGCCATCATTAGGTCAGTTCATCTGTCTGCTGTCTGTTGGCATGCCGCCTAATAATCTCCAGTGTTTTTAATTTAAATGAGCAGTGTGTAAGAATGTATTCCATAAAATTGCCCTGATAAGTCACCAGACATAAAGGAATCATGTTCATTTTAAACACTATTATCACTGACAGAATAGGCCTATTCATTTGAAAAGCAAAGTTGCAGCCTAGAAGTAGTGTTTTTGATGTCATTTCAAGTGGTGTTTGTGTTGTTGTCTTTGCTTCATTATGCCTCTGAAATATTATGACAAAGAGAGAAATAAAATAAGCATAGAATATGAATTTGAAAGATGGCGACGGCCCGTTATTTGGCAACATTTCAGCAAGAGGAAGTATGTCTTTGGCGGAGGAAACGGTATCAATGAATAACTTGCTATTTCTCGGGTGTGTTTTCCGTTAATGAAACCATTGCCGGTTAACGTGGTAACAGGTTTAGAAGCGCAATAAACCCCTCGAGTCCGGTATAAATGCTGGTTTTAGCACAGATGTCTAACGTAACAACACCCGTGCTAAATGTTCAGTTTACCATCATGAAATAGAGCCTCGGAATGTTCCATTTGTGAAATAAGCCCACAGCACTGACCCCCCCAAGTTGTTTGGGAGTCAGTTTCAATAGGCTAAGAGGGTGGTTTACAAACCCCCATCATTTTATTTTACATTTTTCAAAGATACATTCCTAAAAACGACAGAAAAGAAGATTGTTAAATGTTGAGATTGATCCTTAAAAGTCAAAATTCATTTACCTTCAAATTGTTGCACCTAGTCAGTGATATGCAGATAAACCAGATAAGGCATTAGTGGGGCTGTTAAGCATAAGAATTGTGCACAAAATGAAAGAAGCATGAAAATTTCAGGGTTTGTTCTTAATGACATAAGCTTTGATTTAAGATGTGGAGGCCTTCTCAGTTTGACCCCTGGGGTCAGCTAGAGGTCATTGACCTCCGGGGCATGATATTTCTATGCCTGGTATTAAAAATAGGTGCACTTTGGTATGTAAATGTGATAGACCTGTGTATTTATATGTGTATGATCATAAGAAACTAATTTCTAATACACTCAACAACCCCAGAGGTCAATTAATACTAAACTTACAGCTCCATTGTATTTCATTAAACAATTGAAGGTAAGTAGTATTGAAGTTGAAGCTGCTAATTTTTAGCCTCGTTTGCACACAGTTCATAAATGAAGTGTGGTCTGGTGAAAGATGCCATTAATGTGGTGTGGTGTCACCAGGGTCCCTGGAAAACTTACAGTACTTTCTTTTTACATTGTACATGTAAGTGGTTTAACTGACAACAAAACCCCCTTGAACCTTAAACTTGGCCTAAAGTTTAATTTATGTGGAGGCATTCTCAGCTCACATTAAAAAAGATAGGTAAAGGTAAATAAAGGTTTACCTTTGGATGGAAATGTGATAGAAATGTAAAGTACATGTGTATTGCACTGTTTATGAGCATATGGAACTCAGTTAGTTAGTTAGTTAGTTAGTTGGTTTATTGTCCCTTGAGGGAAATTTGTTTTCACAGTTTCCTTTCTGCATAGACTATACATATACATAAGCATAAGACAAGAAACATATTTGTATAAGGGGATGTACATAAGCACATAGGACAAGCACAAAAGACAGCATATAAGACAAGAAAACATTTGTATCAGGGGATGTACATAAGTACATAGGACAACACATTTGTATAGGTTGGTATAGGCACAGGGAAAGAGTGCGTGGTGGCATTGCATTTAGTGGGTGTTGGAAAACATGGGGAGGAACATACTTAGGAGACACCCATTACACACATGATTTTTGTTTAGGATGGAGATGGCTGAGGGGATGAGGCTTCTACTGTAGCGTGCTTTGTTGCATCTAATGCTGCTCATTTCAAAAGACCAGACCTGGACAAACTAAGACCCGGGGGCCACATGAGGCCTGTTGAGCTATTTAATACGGCCTGTGGAGCCTTCCCTAAATAAAATAATTTCTCATTTAGCCAAGGTAGCAGAGATTATAGGCCTTATTTACCATTTTTTATTTGTATTCCTGAAATACAAACCCCCCCTTTTAACCCTGCATGTTAACATGTCCCCTGGAGAAAGTGGGGCTACTGTTTTGAGACTTGGCAATTGACTGGCATCAACCGGTTCACTGTTAATACCTAGCCCGTTAGTCAAAATCTAAAAGCTAATGTGGCCCTTTGGCTAAAGTAATTGCCCACCCACGCTCCTATCAGTCATTCTTGATTTGGAATCGGCATAGGTGGTCTCGCCCCCATCACTTGTGTTTGTGGAAGGGCCGGGGGTGTAAAAGAGTCAGTATCATGGTCAATATCTGTATTACACTGTGCAATTATGTTTATGTAAGTGTTATAGGGGAATAAAGTTTCACCAGAAAAATAGAATTTGCTCTGCATGTAGTACGATTATTCAAAGTCTCTTGTCAAAGTCAGTTTAGAGTAATAGGCAGAATTTGGGCAGAAAAAAAAACCCAAACTAGCTTATTCTGTAGACCTCTGATCAAGGATATCAAAACTGACAAGTTTTTACTCGATCTGGATTAAACAAACCGGTCTGGACTCTGACCTGAAGCCTCAAGGACTCGATCTTAACTCAGACTCACTACTCGTCCCCACCCCTACTATGTTCTGGTGACTGCAGTGACTAAATATAATATGATACAAGTAGTATGGCCACACTGAAGGCCAGCAATGATGCAACCCCTAGGTCAAGGCTTGTACAACAAACTCCACTGTACTATAATAATATTTAAAGAGCTCATTATGTAGTCTAACCTGTTGAACTCCATTGTACTGTTGGAAGTAGGCCTGTTCTTTTCATGTTCATATTCATAAGGAATAGTCCAAAAAGTCCCAGCACATGGGACCTCAGACCCTATAGAGTTAAGACCCCAGTTACATAATCATTAGCTGGTTATGATGTTTTACTGATGTTTTACTCGTGTCCGGGGCTATCAGTTTTTCTCTCACTGTACCTACCACCAGTTTGGTTCTTCTTTGGTCCTTTCTCATTTTTCCAGGATCTCCTAAAATGGAGACTTTAAACAATGACTTTAAGAAAGGAGTTGGCCGGGCTAATCAAATAACTCCCTCTCCAAAGCCCAGCTGTATGGTCATGAAGTCCTCAAAGGAAGCTACTCTCCTCTCAGAACATGGGTAAGATTCTGCATTACATTAAGTGTTTGATTGCTTAAAGTTGTAAAGATCTTTCAGTTTTGTCTTGAACAGTTATATATTCATTTACATTACAATGTATTTACAACAGTCATGGACACACTAGTTGGACACAACAAAAGTTGGATTTCTGGATGACAACTCTATCACCATCATTCCTACGCTTACTTTAAAGTTAAAGGAATTTTCCACCTTTTAATGAAATTGGGTTATTTACAGTCTTACCTGGAATTACATATGTGGGTAAAAGCATTTTAGTCTCAGTGCATGCGTTCTCCTAATCTGTCAACCCCAATTTTAGCTTTAGCTCAGCATAGGCAATGTAATGTTGCAAAGGAGTTGCTGTATGGGTACTTGATATTCCAGCGCCTATGCTAAACTAAAGCTAAGAAAAGTGTTGGGGTTGGGGTTCATCTTCTGGGCTGGGCTAGGAAAATGCAAGCACGGAGACCAGAATGCTTTTACCCACTTATAACTCCAGGTAAGGGGGTGAATAATACATTTTTTATAAAAAGGTGGAGTATTCCTTTAATGCCTGATTCTGTTGAATGTTAATGGCCTGATGTGTATTCCTCTCAGGCTGAATTCAGAAAGAGCCCCATCTCCAGTGCCTAGTTGTAGTGACTGTTTCATTAGGAGCCGCCCAGATTTGACCGAAGAGTCTGTGCCTTCTGACTTCAGGTCAGTAACTTATAAGGCCTGATGAAGGCAAGCAGCAATATGTCTCTTGAAGAAGTGTCCAATACTTGTTTTTTCACATGCATTGAAATTTGGATGCAGACTAAATCCAGGAAGAGCTCCATCTCCAGTGCCCAGTGATGTTTCCGTGAAGAGTGACAATTCCGCTTTGGAACCCCCAAATTTCACAGGAGAGCCTGTACCCTCTGCCACGTTTCATTTTCTGCAAGTATTATTACATTTTCCAACTAGATATGAGAAGACATTTAAATGGGAAAATTACCGGAAATATTTATTACTTTTAAGCGTGATGCTAGCAGGTGCGATGCTAGCTGTTCAAATCCGATTCAAGCAACTATGCTAGGCTAGAGCTGCAAGTCGTATCGCCAGGCTCGGATGAACAGAAAAAAACAGTGCATTGTATTGCCCTCAATCATGAAGATTCATAACCTCACTAATGTTGGATGCAGTGTTCCCTTGGGCACATGCATCTGATATCGCTTGATAAGAGAATTGTTTCAGAAGACCGGGCGTCATCAAAAATCCTTACATACTTATACTTGGATAAACCACTTGTCCCGTCATCCTACTTCAACCACTTAAATCGAAACCTACCAATTGCATCCCATGAGCCCACACGATTTCTAGTTTTTCATTTGTTCCAAACAATCATAAACGCTAAAATCTGCGGCATAATTGCCGAAATATTCGGTTAAACTCGCAAAACTTAGATGTGTTTTGTAAGTTTGCTAAAGATGAGTTTCATCAAAAATCCTGCCCAGTGCTTTGTACACGTCTCCTGGTAGGTCCGTCCGTTCAATATCAGTCCTGAAATACCTTTTAATGGACGCAACATCAGATGGCTGCGCCTGAGGGGGCGCTGCATCTGACGTGAGTGAGGTTAGAAGTTTCATTCATTTGTGGTTATAAATGTAGGCTACCTTACATGTCAAAGCTGAGATTAGAGGATTTCAACTAGGGGAACAAATAAATGTAAACATTGTAAATGAGATCAAAACTACAATGGCAACTGCAATATTTTTTATGGCCCGATAAGTCTTGTGTTTCTGATAATGGCCCACCACAAGTTATAATGTATTCATGACTAATGATTTTTTTTCATAACTGTTACAATCTCATTACTGTATACACACAGAATTTATGATGTATATGGTATAATCCTTTACAAACTCCCTCAGATGTAGATTCATAATTTTATTAAATGTCTCTATAGGAGTGTGCAGACTCAACAGTGCAGTTCTGAATTTGAGTGCACGCCTCAGACCTCAAGTACCAGTCATTCATCTGCAGCCCAGAAAGGTATGATAATTTGCTGGCATCAGCCTCTTAAGTTTAATCCATCTCTCAAGTGAATCTGTTTATATTCACATTTTTCTGTTTGCAAGTGTTTCCTTCCATTACTTAATTAATAAGTTGATGTAAACTCAGCTCTTTACTTCTGAAGCTGGACTTTTACAGCTCTGCCTGATTTCTCTCTCCCAGTGAATACACCAATAGTAGATCTGAATGTGGTATGTATACTGAAGCTTTTTGCCCCACCCCCCCTTTTTCATAGATGAGAAAATCATAAAGTATGTCTCTGAACAAATCAAGAGTATGTTGAAGTGGAACTCTGAATGGGTATGTGAAGGGACTGTCAAGGAAGAACAACACCTTAATGATGTTTACACTGAACTATACATCACAGATGGAGTAAATGAACAGGTGAAAACCCAACATGAATTTCAACAAATTCGTGAACAGTCACAAACCATAATATCCACACAAGCTGCCATCAAATGCAACAATATTTTCAAACATTCAAACCCTATCAGAACCGTCATGACCATAGGGGTTGCTGGCATTGGCAAGACTGTGGCTGTGCAGAAGTTTATCCTGGATTGGAGAGAAGGAAAAGCCAATCAAAATGTTGATTACATCTTCTTGCTTCCTTTCCGTAAACTGAATTTTTTCAAAGATCCACTCAGTTTGCTAGAACTTCTCAGCATAACTCACCCTGTGCTTCAAAACAAAGAAATTTTGCTTGACAAAGCCAAAAGTATATTCATCTTTGATGGTTTAGATGAGAGTAAATTCCGCTTAAATTTCAGTGAAATGAAGTCTTTGAAATGTATAACAGAAAAGTCATCAGTGGATATGTTGATTATGAATCTTCTGAATAAGAATCTGGTACCTTCTACCTCCATTTGGGTCACAACCAGACCAGCAGCAGCCCATCAAATTCCCCATGAATATATTGACCGTTGGACTGAGATCCAGGGTTTTAATGATGACAACAAAGAGCAGTACTTCAGGAAAAAAATCAAATCAATCAGTGCTCAAGAAAAAGTCATGAAACAGATCAAGGAGTCTAGGAGCCTTTACGTTATGTGTCGAATACCTGTATTCTGCTGGATTTTAGCCACGGTGCTCCTCAGAATGGGCACAGAGGACATGCGAGAAGTTCCCAAATCACTGACTGAGCTTTATGCTCACTTTATTATGATTCAATTGACAAGAAAGGAGCAGAAGATGGAAGGTCATCCACACAAAAATCTAAAGCAGGTCCTGATGTCCAACAAAGAGTTGATCTTGAAACTGTCAGAACTGGCGTACCGACAACTAGAAAAGGATAATATACTCTTCTCTGTGGAGGACTTGGAAGAGTTCAAAATTGACATACACCAGGACTTAGAAAAATCAGGCATGTGCACAGAAATCTTTGTCTCAGAAACACTGCTAGGCACAAAGAAAGTCTTCTGCTTTGTGCACCTGAGTATCCAGGAGTTTCTTGCAGCTTTGTTTGTATTCTTTTCATTCTCCACTGGTAACTTTGAAGCGCTCAAGTGCTTTGATATGGACGGTCAGCAGCTGCATCACCTTCTAAAGAGTGCTGTGAAGAAGTCCCTGCAGAGTGAGAATGGACACCTGGATCTGTTTCTCCGCTTTCTTCTGGGCCTCTCTCTTGAGTCCAACCAAAGACTGTTTGAAGGATTGCTGTTGCACACACATGAACCCTCAGAGAAGAAACCAGAGGCCGATCCAGATAAGGAGACAATCCAGTACATTAAGGCTGCCATCAGCAAGCACAATAAATCCACAGAAAGATGCATGAACCTTCTACATTGCCTCTTGGAACTGAAGGACCTCTCCCTTCACAAAGAGGTTGAAGAATATGTGAAAAATGGAGATATGCTTTCACCAACTGTGTGTTCAATGCTAGCCTACATAATGCTGGTTTCTGAAGAAACACAGGAAGAGTTTGATCTGACAAAATACAACACAACTGACAAGGGGAGAGCGAGACTAGTGACTGCTATTAGGAGCTGCAAGAAGGCCCGGTAAGGGTGGCATTTTTTTGTAATTGTACTGTATAGTACTTCACTGTCTACAAAATACTAAAAGTGAAAAGTGATAAATGATCAGTCAGAAATCCTAACCTTAATCTCATGATGTTATCTGGGTAATCCATAACGTTAATCTGGGTGTCTCTTTTCTGCCATGTGACTTTTATAGACTTGTCAGCTGCGGCCTCAACAAAGACTCCTGTGAAACAGTAATTTCTGCTCTCCAATGTGAGAATTCATCATTGAAGGAGCTTAACCTGAGCTGCAATGATATCGGAGATGCTGGTGTTGAAGTTTTGTCCCAAGGACTGACCCATAGAAAGTGCAACCTGGAAACCCTGAGGTTTGATAATCTTACATAATAAAATGTAAACAGTGTGTAGAGAGTGTTACATTTGAGAAAAACAAAATAAATTATGTTTAATGTATGTGCAGCAATTATATGAATCTGAAATCAAAATACCACTTTCCTCCAGGCTTGCCAGCTGTAATCTGACAGGAGCTTCCTGTAAAACTCTGGCCTCAGTTCTCCAGTCCTCAGAGTCCCTCCTGAGAGAGCTGGACCTGACCAACAATGAGTTATCAGATGATGGAGTGCAGGAACTCTCACTTGCATTAGGCCACCACAACTGCAGACTTGACACATTGATGTAGGTTGAGGCACTGCTAATACTAATGTGTGTCTGTGTGTGTTCGTGTGTGTGTGTGTGTGTGTGTGTGTGTGTGTTACTTTACACTCCTGTCATGTTTTATGCCGCATTTTCTGAATCCCACAAACAATACTCTTCCAACATGAGCAACATAAAACATGACCGGAACAGTTTGTCGAGTTGCACATTATTTGAAATGAACAATTAATGTTTTAAGGACAGAATTCCAAATGCACAGAATTAGCCATTCTGAAGCAGGTCGGGGGCTATTCTAAATTAGCCAAATAGCCAAGACAGGAGCAATCCTCTGATCCTTTGATGATTAAATGCTTCATTACCGGGTGAATGAGGGACCCGCCTCTAGCATGGATTTTGCGGTCACTATGCTTGCAGAATCTGGAAACACGTGAGGAAATTAAACTGAAATTATATAACTGAAATTGCATGTGTTTCCATCCTATTCCGTGATTTGGAAGTGAATTGTCATCGATAGCAAATTTAGTTGCGTTTTCTTTTTTTTTTTAATCGCCAGGCCAAGCCAATTTTGACATCTTCTGTGTCTAACTCTTTATTGTTTTGTTTTCTCTGTTTGAAAATTTAAATTTTTGAAAATGGAAAATTTAATGAAACAGCTCTTTCTCTTGCTGTCCTCCAGTCTTGCTGGATGTAACCTCTCCGAAGAGTCCTGCAGACTGGTGGCTGCAGCTCTCCAGTCAGATAACTCGCACCTAATACATCTTGATCTGACCAACAATGACCTAGAAGAGGCAGGAGTGGACGAGCTATCTGCTGGACTTCATCAGAAATGCAAACTGGAAATACTGAAGTAGGTTGTCATGGGTCAGGGAATTTCTGGAATATCAGGGAATTTCAATAAAGGCTGTTCCAGACAGGGAAAGTCAGGGAATTTGATCATTTTGCTTGCAAAGTCATGGAATATCAGGGAATGTTGTTGTTATGTGTATAACCACACACCATGTTGTTTCTCAATATTTTTCAATTTAACTGGAATGAATTTACACTCTGATTGGCTGATTCATGCTATTTGAGTGTAAAGTACAGTCAAGGCAGGACAATTAGAACTAGTTAATCCATTTTAAAAGGTCTTTTCTGCTCGGCACCCAATCATTTCTTTTACGGGAGGTCATGGAAATTCTGCTGTTTGGTCAGGGAAGGTCATTGAAAAATCATGGAATTTTAAGTCTGATCTGGAGTGGGAACCCTGATTTATTGAATTTCATGTTCTATGTCCCTGTTCATTTTCTTTCTATCTGGCATGTTGTTCTCTCAGGCTCTCTGGGTGTCTGGTGTCAGAGAAAGCTTGTAAGGGTCTGACCTCTGTCCTGCCATCAAAGCTCAAAGTGCTTGACCTAAGCTACAACCACACAGGACAATCTGGATTGAGCCTTTGCTCCAAAAACCAAGACACAGGCTTCCAAGTTAAGTACGTAGGAGACTCAATTTCAATGTCCAGTGTTGGGAGTAATGAGTTACAAAAGTAATGCATTGCTTTTTGTGGTAACTTGGTAATGTAAGGCATTACACAAAAAAACCTGGTGATATTTCCCTCGGTACAATTGTCAGTAACTCATGTTACAATGCATTTTTAACTTGGAATGAAGTGGTGTTTTTTTCCTTCGTACAAATTTGCCAAAAATCACTGAGAGGTCAGCAAGGGTAAAACATTTACTGTACGGAATTAATGTAGAAATTTACAGTCTCCGCTAGTCATTCTCAACATTGATAACAAACTAATGAAGGTCATGGGCTACAGGGGGCCCCGAATAGTAACTTAAATGTAATGCAACAGTAATGTAATGCCTTACATTTTCAAAACACTAATATTGTAATGTAAGGGACTACTTTAAGAAGTCAGTAATAAGTAATATATAACGCATTACAGTTTTGCAGTAACTTGCCCAACACTGTCAATGTCCAATTAGCTTTAGTAATTAACAACCTTTTGTACTGATTCAATGTCTTTTCTATTTTAGCATAAAATGTAATGCTGAACATTGGATGAAGCCAGGTCTCCATAAATGTGAGTGTGCTATTGTGTGGATGTTTCATTAGGGGTCCCAGCTGCTTAGCTGCTGTATCCCAATTGGAATTATAATGTTTATTCCCCTTTTCTCTGCTTAAAGTGTTTGTAGAGCCTAAAAGCCCCCCCAAAATGGAAACTTATGATTACAGTATGATCAGAAATTGCCCACACTATTTAGAAACCAAATCTGGAGATAATGTGCCCAAATTAGTGTTATAACCACTGGCACCGGAAAGCCTACAGTGAGCAACCCTGCTTATCACCCATTTAGAGCATGCACAAACTTTGATCAGACATTGCCCACACTATTTAGAAACAAAATCTGGAGATAACACTATCACTGCCTGCTTGTTTTTGCAAATCCACTCACTAAAGAACCAGAAATATACAAATATATGTAAGGGATAACGGCCGCCGAGGTGTCCCGATATAGAGAGATAATGGACGACGCGTATGGCGAAGAACAGCCCAACGGCGAAGCCTCGGCGGCCGTTATCCCTTACTTGCTCACTCAATAGATGCCTACATTTTTTCCTGTGTGATTGGTGTCTAAGTTGAAATCTACACAGCTCAAAACATTAGTCAGTTGAACCTCTCTGATAGTGAACTGTAAGTAAGGCAGCTGATATGAAAGTCTGCCCAAACATCTGTAAAAAGACTTAATGAGGGTGGTGGCCTGAGGGTGGGATGTTCCATAGTGGGCCCTGTGGTCATCGCCCAGCACTGTGGAGCTTGATTTCTATTTGTCTCAGAACACCAAAATTGGCTAGTCCGCCACTGGTGCCCGTACATAGATGAGCACAGGATCACCCTGAGCACCAATGATGATTGTGAAAGATTATGGAGAATGAAGAAGAACATTATTTTACTTGCAACATCTTTCAGAATGACTGGGTTGGTGGTGGTTTAGAGATGGGGAGGCTTATCTAAGGAAAGACCGTCAATGGGAAAGACGCACAGACCTCTACGGGCTTGAAAAGGGGCATGCCTTTTTTTCTAAACAAAACGCTAGTTTATAAACCACTTAGAAAGCTCTGAACAAAAATAAACTTTTGTAGTAGTGAGTACAGAGAGCCTACACTGAAAACCAAGTGTCGCTAGCTCAGCAAGTGCCCTGACAGAGTGTGCAGAGGATAATGTTAGTCCAAAAAATATTGAGTGTTGAGTGCAGACTCATCCTGCACGAAATGTGCGATTCCAAAGCATTTTATAGAAAAACAGTTCATTTGTCAGGTTTAAATTGAAAGGAAACACGACAACCCAAGCCCAAAATCCAAGCCAGTTAAATTTTGAACGTGAGGTCATGTGATCTCTGTGATGAGTCAGCTGCGACATCATTATTTCACTCTGATTAGGAGGTGTCTATACAATAAACCCTCTATAGGGTGAACATTTTATTTATTTCCATAAAAAGATGATCCTAAGATGCTCCTTCTTTATGCATCTGTATAGATATCCAACATATTTTTTCCTTGTCCTTTTTTTATGAGCGGTGTATGTAGGCCTACAGTTATTGGTTGTAATGCACTCTATATTGATTCAAAACATATGGCAGTGCGATTCAGCTGTAGTTTTGACCATCACATAGGCAGACTTTTTGGCCCTCTACCACAGAATGATTCCATCACCTATGCTTTTAATGATGTAATTTCCATTCAAACCCATATCTCAAGACCAGAATTGCCTACGCTCAAAAATCCATGCATTATAATCTAGGTCTTTCATTTATTGAGCTTCTTGTTGAAACACAGAATCCCACAGAAAGACAGAATACATTTTCACATTTCACTGTAACAAATATGTAATAACTTTAACCAATATGTTGTTGACATACATTCTTATCTTGTTCAGATGCCTGTGAGCTCACACTGGATATACATACAGCATACCCAGCGCTTGTCCTCTCTGAGAACAGCAGAAAGGTGACCAGGATGGAGGAAGACCAGAATTACCCTGACCTTCCCCAGAGATTCGACAGCTACTCTCAATTGTTGTGTACTGAAGGCCTGACTGGTCGCCACTATTGGGAAGCTGAATGGAGTGGGGGCAATGTTGTCATTGGCGTGGCCTATGAGAGCATCTGTAGGAAGGCTCATGGCACTGACTGCAAGATTGGTTTGAACACTCAGTCGTATGGTTTGTGGTGTGAAGGCAACCTTTACTCTGTAAGGCACAACAAAAATAAGACACACGTGCCTGCCCCTCCCTCTGGTTGCAGCTGCATTGGAGTTTACCTGGACTGGCCAGCTGGCATACTGTCATTCTATGCTGTGACTTCAGGGAAACGCACCCACCTACATACATTCCACTCCAGGGTCGGTGATCCACCATACCCTGGGTTCTCCGAGGACCTCTACCCTGGGTTTAGTGTTGGCTTGAACACCACTGTGTTACTTAAATGAACACTAAATACTACTTCTGGGGATCACTCTGGGCTTTATCTGAATAAATGTACTATAGGAACAAGCAGCCGTGTGCAGCCATTATCCCACTTATCTTCCTGGGAATAACGGCTGCCGATGAATTGACACAGAATGACCTGTAAGTAAAGAACCAAACAATGCAGTTATTAAGCGTTTCTGCCAATAATCCTCCCATGAAGAATTGCCAACCTGTTAACAAAATGTATCAAAGGTTGAATGGGCTGAGAAGGTACAAATTGCGCAATTCAATGTCATGTGACCTAGCTAGATTGCTAACCAAATCAAATGGGTGGAGGCTCCCACAGATCTTGCAAGGGTGATATCTGCCTCTAGGAGGCACGGACAAGCTTGTGAAGGAGCTAATTTTTACTCCAGATCATGCCATTTATCAATCCCAATGTGTTCTAGGCAATAGCCTATAGGAACAATAAATAGGAAGCATCAAAGTTTTACCTAAATCTTCGAAGTGGGGCTTTAAGCAAATGTTGGAATTTGAAAACATAAAAGAAACATGCTGTAGCTGAAGACCAACCAATCTGGTCTTCTGGTCTTTTGGATATCTCCCCAAATAGGGCCTGGTCTTGTTAAAGGTGCAATATGAGTTCCTGGTTTTTGGGGCCGGGTTTGCCACCAAGATATAACAAACCAGGTTCCAGCTAAAAACGGTTGTGGGAAGGATAAGAGTAAGTTTGTGACTCCCGAACCAATCCTGATTTTCTAGGGTGTGGGATGTTATGTTTTGTTTGTTTGTGTGCTTTAACACTGCTATGTTATTGTTATTGTTATTGTTTTAATTTTGTTTTGTTTGTTTGACTATTACAGCCCATGTGTTGTCTCCCGAGACCGGATTTTTTTTCTCCGTGTTTTTAGGGGGCAGACAGCTAGCAAATCAAGAGGAGAGGCCTGCGATTTGAGATCAAAATGAAATCGTTCTCAAAACCATGCAGGAACTCATATTGTACCCAAACTTGTATCCAATATGGCGGCTGAGTGATAGGTTGCCATTGTTGTATTTCAATTAAAGAAACGTTTGCATGAAGCAAGTCTATTCACTTTTCCATGTCCATAAGAGTATGAAAATGAGAACAAAATAACGGGACACAAAGAATACATTTAGAATACAAAAAAAAGTGCACTTAATAATCATCACTTAATAATCATTGTTTTCCTGTTATTGCCAAACAATTGTAATGTATTTAAGGTTTTGAATGTCAGATTTACATTTTTTTGCACGGAGTGTGCAATCATCATTCTTCGATAGCCTTCTCCTCTTTTGCCCTCATAGGCAAGTAAACAGTGCCAGACCACATCTCTTTTTTCGCTGACATGCCTACAAACGTGAAGTCATCTCCTATTTAGACAATGTGAATTTCTGTCAGAAAAACAAACTTTTTGCTCACACATAATAGTAATGACCTTTTTCGCCAGTCGGCAGTTTGATGACAGCAGGCGGGTGGAGGATTTTTAATCATCACATAAATAGATTTCAGCCGAATTGGTAACCCTGCCTTTATGAGACTGGGTGTGGTGGCGCTGCGGTTATGTCACCGACTGACAATCAGTAGATCCATGTTCCTTTCCTAAAACATGCATTTCCTGTTGATTACATCTTATCCTGAGACAAATGTACAGCATGTTTTATTTACAACCAATTAAGCTTTCAGGTTGCCTACTGCATTTCAGAGAGGGGCATCTGAGTTTTTTACCAGTGACAAGATCACGATAGAAATGTAGCAGTTAAATCCTCCCTGAATTCTTTACATGAGCTGACAAATTCCAGTGTGCCTAAAATCAAAATACTTTTTTTTTGTTTCTCAACACTGAGCTCCAGGGCCTATTTCTTCAAAAGTTTCCACACCAAATGACCTTGGATCCTCAAATTTGCTCAGAATGTTTGGCTGTATGTGCCAACTAAGACACACCTCTATTCATTGCCATCATATCTTCATATCTTAATTATAATCATGTCTTAGTTATAATCATATCTTCATATCATATGTAAGTGGTTTGAGTTACTTTTTTCGTATGAATATTAGTGTTTCCTTTTTGTTCTAATTTTTACCTGTTTTCTTTATTGTTGCTATTTGTTTTTTTTATTTTTGTTGTGTGAATGCAAACTCTGTGTGTGTAAACGAAGTCATCATGCCCATGCCTGGAAAACATGACTAGCAGAATAGAGGCCAATTTAAAAATGCTAATGAGGTTAAATACATGCTGTAAGGCTAGTGCCAGTTTGTGAGATATACTGTAGGCCTACAACTAATTATTGTTTTCGGTTTGAATTGCATTTTTCTGTGCATGCCTTGAAGTGTTTTATTTTTTTCATGGGTATTAAAAACTGTATCTGTTAAAATTCAGTGCATGCAAGAAGAGTGGACTTTGACTTATAACTGAACTACATCTGAATTTTATGCATGGCTTATTTACACAGATAATCTGTCGTGAAACTCTTGGTACAGTAACAAAGACATATTAGATAGCCTATGAAAGGACCAAGAATAGCCTCAGTTGTGTTTTTCATGTCAGTAGCAGTTCTGGCCAAGCACCACCGATAAAACTGTATCATAACTCACTTAGGCTATTTATAACCCTGGATGAGTTAAGGTCGTGACCACAAATCAAACTCATCATGACTAATGACATTGTAAATTGGGAAGCAAATCGACGTTAATCCAACAATTTTTTTTTTTTTTTTTTTTTTTTTGTCTGAAAAGTCATATGTGCGCAACAAGTAGGCCCTGCAAGAGTTTAGCGCGAGCGCGCACGCTGCGTAGGGGGAACATAGAGCTCCACCCCAGTCAGCTAAAATCAGGCAGGATGTCATCTTATCTTGGACCACGGACTTCTTATGTTGTATATGTAACAGGGTGATATCCTGTTAGGCCAAAATGGCCAACCAAGTAGCCTGACTACGCCACCCTGAGGCCTAGTGCCTCAGGGATCCTTTAAGAGATTTTAGCATTTAGAAACACAACTAAATTGCACAGGTTCAAAGACACAGTGAGACATGAATTCCAAAACAAACAAAAGATTTATTACAGACAAAATGAGAAATGGAGGTGGGGATCTGGGGAGGCAACTAGGGAAGCATGCTTCAAATCAACACATTCATACATGCAGTAAGAGAAGTTCACAGCAAACCACACAAGTGATAAGCAATACACTGGACACACCACACATGTGCTATATAAACTAGCCACCCCCAGGGCCACCTTCATGTTAAAGAAACATGAAAGACTAAGAACAAAAAGAAAAGGACAGGAGAAGTAAAACGAAATTAAACATAAAACTAAACCAAAACAAGACAGCAGCACGGCCCATGTTATTCAATGTGCTGTGCAACCAGTAATGATGTGGCCTTTGAAGCGAGGCTACGAACGAGATTCCGAGCAAAAAGGGGGCGTTCCTCATGGAACCTCGTTCGAGGTCTGTCTCCTTTCCTTAAAAAGCACGTGACCAACCAAATGTGAGACCTCACATTCTGTGTACACGTCAGTGGCTCATTTCGAGTGTTGCTCCCGCTGAAAAGGCGTCAGATCCTCGCCTGCGTATTGAGTTGACATTTGGTGTTTGTGAGAGGCAGGTTGTGCGTGCGTTGGCTTGTGATGCTGGTTGTTACAGCAAATGTTGCAAACGTAGCAAATAAATGAGAGATACTTAGACAACATTTCATTACTAATGATTGCACATTTTGTATGTAATGTCAGATTGATTGGTGGACCGTATTTATGACAACTAAAGCCTACGGGAATCTCTGAATAGAATGTTTGAGACATAAACGGCAGAGCTGAGAATTCAATCAAAATATTTCTAGAGATGGTGTTATCAGTATTTTCAGCCCATTATTTAATTAATTAAACATGGTATACACAAAATAAATATGTTGAAAAGGGAAAGTAAAATTATTTTTTTTGCCGGAGGGGTTCTATCCAAATCTTATGCTCGTAATCGAGCTTCTATTGAGCACTCTGAAGTGCAATTTACCGTGCTGTTCGCGGCATCGGTTTCTGTAGGCGTCCGAGTTTATTTAGCATTCCCATTTGTGGTCTTAGACCACCCTCCTGTGGCCAAGCTGTGTAACAGCAGTGTTGTTTTTTTTTTTTTTTTTTTTTTTTTACATTAGTCTCAATAGCAGAGCATTACAGAAGGTTCTCAGTGTTATTTGCGTTGAACAGCAATTTATCACTATTGTTAATGCTGTATGTGCAAGTAGGCTAAGTTTTTTACTAATTATGTACATACAGATGTATCTATTTGATTGATTTATAGGTTTACAGTGTTTATTATGAACAGATTATTTCACAACACGGTATTAAACATTCGTTATTTATTATTTACAGAAAACAACATGTATCCACACACATACACAAATGTAGGACTACACGCTCTCTGATCAATTACCCTGATATTATATATCATTATTATTATTATTATTATTATTATTATTATTATTATTATTATTATTGTAGTAGCCTAGTAGTAGTGCAAATTATATTAGTATACTGGTCTGTTGCAGTTTGTTCCATGCACTTACACTAGTTTCATAAGAGGTCTTGCGTTCATTTAATTGGATTGATAAGCATTAAAATAATATTATTTCCAGATACACACATGCACACACTCTCACACTTTTATAATCATTCATTGGTTTAGGCTTCAACTGGTTTAAGTATGCATTTATTTATACAGAACATCTAACAACAACTGCAGTCAAGCCAAAGTGCTGAACAAGAAAAGGTTAGCGAAGCGTGACCACATTTACACAAACCAGAGCCTACATCTACGAGGCTAATTTAGGCTGTTATATTTCCCTTTGGACAGCAGGTGACACTAGAGAGAAAGATCTCATGAGCTCTCGGGTAATGAGCCTTTTGGTGAGCCTTTGCACTGGAAAGCCTCATTAACTCATGAAGCCTTGCTTTGCCATCTTTAGCAACCAGCACTGAAGCCAAGGCCAGAGACCGGGCAGTTGGCGTTGCCCATGGTAGCTTGGCTGACATCTGCGGGTAGAGCCTGCAGCACAGACAGAAGCTAGACAGTTGAGCCTACCCTGCTACTTTCCCTCTTAAATAAGGCCCCATTGCTGCCAGATTGAACAATTGGTAGCTAGCCCCGCCCCCTCGTTAGCAATGAACTGGGTTGAGAGCAAGCAGGCAAGTCTCCCTGCTACAATCCGCCCCCGCATTGATTGTCGTCGCCCCGACGACAAACCAAAGATGAACATGAGGTCCATCAATAAGATGTGGCACGGAACTGGATAAAACATGGCAGTCTTGTTTAGGGAATATTAAAATCCTTTAACAGGATACATCGGACATGGCCAGTGGACCCAAATACCTGGGGACCCGGCAGCTTGATTGCCGTGACCCAATCCAGTGGAGACCCAGCCGTTGGACGGCCGCTATCCAGACATTGGAGACCCAGCCGTTGGACGGCCGCTATCCAGACCATCGGAGACCCAGCCGTTGGACGGCCGCTATCCAGACCATCGGAGACCCAGCCGTTAGACGACCGCTATCCGTCACATTGGAGACCCAGCCGTTGGACGACCGCTATCCATCACATTGGAGACCCAGCCGTTGGACGGCCGCTTTCCAGAACTTGAGACCTGGCCGTGGGATGGCCGCTATTCAATGACACCCATGCCCACCAGAGGGCTGGTCCAAAGGAGACAGACTTCCAGAGATCCTTGGGGGTGGTAGGAGAGGTCCCCAAGGAGGTTGGCCCACAAAGTTCTCCAGGTCCATTGTCCTCTGGCCGGCTGCTGTCTTGTAAATAAAGACAAACAAAAACACCAAAACAAATCTGCCAACAAATGAAATGTATTTGGAATTCATGTCCTTAAGTGTCCTGCCGACTATACGCCAGAATGTAACAGGGTGATATCCTGTTAGGCCAAAATGGCCAACCAAGTAGCCTGACTACGCCACCCTGAGGCCTAATGCCTCAGGGATCCTTTAAGAGATTTTAGCATTTAGAAACACAACTAAATTGCACAGGTTCAAAGACACACTGAGACATGAATTCCAAAACAAACAAAAGATTTATTACAGACAAAATGAGAAATGGAGGTGGGGATCTGGGGGAGGCAACTAGGGAAGCATGCTTCAAATCAACACATTCATACATGCAGTAAGAGAAGTTCACAGCAAACCACACAAGTGATAAGCAATACACTGGACACACCACACATGTGCTATATAAACTAGCCACCCCCAGGGCCACCTTCATGTTAAAGAAACATGAAAGACTAAGAACAAAAAGAAAAGGACAGGAGAAGTAAAACGAAATTAAACATAAAACTAAACCAAAACAAGACAGCAGCACGGCCCATGTTATTCAATGTGCTGTGCAACCAGCACTGAAGCCAAGGCCAGAGACCGGGCAGTTGGCGTTGCCCATGGTAGCTTGGCTGACATCTGCGGGTAGAGCCTGCAGCACAGACAGAAGCTAGACAATTGAGCCTACCCTGCTACTTTCCCTCTTAAATAAGGCCCCATTGCTGCCAGATTGAACAATTGGTAGCTAGCCCCGCCCCTCGTTAGCAATGAACTGGGTTGAGAGCAAGCAGGCAAGTCTCCCTGCTACATATAGATGAAATAGTTTAAATTCACATTTTTTTCCAAAACTTTCTGGGAGAAATCGTGAGGAGTTTTAGGACACCAAGGACAAGGGGGCCGAAGGTAATGTGACCATTTAGGTCTACTTTGCACACAGTTGGACCTATAGACTTTGATAAATTCGTGAACTCTAGATATTGTGTAAGTATTCAATGATCAGTTAGTTTAGCCATTAGAGTTGTTATTATTGTTGTACAACTTATTACCATTGTTTCACATAAATGATTGGGCAATAATACTATTTTCCATAGGCTACATAAGCAACTAGATGTGTTTTCCTTGTGCCACTTAGCGACCGATGTAGGTACTGATTCAGTTGTTTCGAAATCCATTTGTGTGTGTGTGTGTGTGTGCGTGTGCATGTGTACAGGCTCCATCTAAAACAGGCATAAGGCGTGTTCGCTATTCACGCAGCCTGCGCCACACGTGGTACAATATGTGTGAAATGCTTTCCAACATGGGGAGAATGGGCTTTATTTCTGCTCAGCAGTTGTCACATGACCTTAAGATATTGCGGAGCAAGGCCGCTGCTGAACAACTGAGCCACAGATTCTTTAGAAGCCAGATATTTTGTGGTAGTTCATGTCCAGTGTTGGAACTAACGCATGTTAACATGTCCTCTGAGGAAAGTGGTTGAAACTGGTTTGAGACTTGCCACGTACTGGCATCAAGGGGGTGATGGCAGTACAAATTGGCAAGTCTCAAACCAGTTTCAGCCACTTCCTCAGAGGACATGTTAACATGCAGGGTTTTGCGCAAAGGAGCATGGGAACTATGCCCCTGGAGAAGTGACCCGTCCCCCTGCTGTGGCCCCTGTGCTGACCAGATAATAAAATTATTAATTTCTTATGGTCATAAGCACAATACAAATATTGGAACTGACATGACGCAGCGTTCTACACGGACTCATTAAAGCGCGACAATGCGCTTCTATCTGCCGCCTGGAGTTGCTGTCAACTGTGACAAGCAGCGGGAATTATAAAGTTTGTTGAGCATCAGAAAACTATACCCCAGCAAGGCTGAATTCAAATAAGCAAAGGTACCAAAATGAGTGCATTTTGTGATGTTAATATTGGCATAACGTTATATTTGCATGTTAGGCTACTAGCTGTTATACAGTTCCAAACAATAATGACAGCTGGTTACATTCAGGCGATTTAACATGCGCTTAATCAAGCCCTTGTCTTGTGATTGAGCTTCAAATAACATGGTTAAGGTAAGGTGGGCATATAACATTAGACAAGGACGTTTGTTTACAGTGTGGACGGTAAGCTACATGTCCATAGCCTACCACTTCCCTGAAAACGTAAATTGCCCCTTACTTCTCCCGATATAAACAGCGCACGCATTTTCGCGATGTGTATAAAGGTTCCAAATCTATAAATTCTTCTCGGTTTAATAACTCGAAGAATTCTCCTCTCATAACTGCTGTACATATATCATTGGAAAGAACGTGTCAAGAGCTACATATCTCTGCAGGTTGCTAGTTGCTGTGATACACGGTTTACAGATTAACTCATGATCTTGTTGTGGAAACAGTTTGATGAGCCATATCAAGGCTACATTCCAAAAACAGTGGAAGTCATATAGCGTAGGATAGGCTACCTTTTTATCTACAGTGAGGTATCAATGACAACATTGCACCAAGCACTGTTGTTTTTGTAGTCTCCAGCATAGGCTGAAGTGGTTATTTCACTTTGTGCCCAGGGGTTAAAGTGGGATGGGGGGGGGGGGATGAATTTCCAGCACCTCATATAAATTAGAAAATAAATAGATTATAATTCATATACTGTATCTTGCATGCTTCTAATGGTGAGATATCTGCAGAAAATAAAGCAGCTACATATGATTTTGAGTTCCCCCTCTACTCCTGCCACATCCCACTTTTATCAATGGCTGTGCTAATAGGCTACCTGATTCAGAGACACAAGCCTACTGCAGCCTCTTCCATTTAAAGAGGCAAACAATTTAAAGTGTATATCAGGAAATGTAGCAAATTACAAAGAAGGATTGCCCCCCTCATGTTTCTCACACTGCGCTAAGGGTCCAAAAGAATGAAAACAACTATGTACATTTGAAAATTCAACAGTATTCTTGATTGATTGACAAGTACTGCCTGCACTGTTGTGTTAGTGTTGTTCACACTACAATATTTTGAAGGTCATCATTTGATGCTGAATTTTATTTCAGTGGTTGCCTACTGTTTTGTAGCCTATACAGTATGTGCCCCTGTGAAAAAAACTCTGGCCCCACCTCGGCCCCCCCTTGTAAATTTGGTCTAGAACCGCCACTGTACCCAGAGCACACAATTTCCAGAAATATGAAAAGATACTTCTAGCATGCCGCATAATAGTCTTAAGGAATACTAACACAAATAATCTAGCTCTGTTCTTTGATGTTGTTTTGTGACCACATGGCATGTAGAAAGACCACATGTAGAAACTTCAGAGTAATTCTGAATGAGCAACACATGTTTCATATGCATGCATTTATTTAAAAAATCATAACATTTATTTCAGCCAACTTCATGATTATTTTGATTAATATTAAGGTAATTCAAGCTTAATTTAATGCAAACAAAATTTGGCGACATCGCTTCCTTGTGTCACGCAGGGTTAACTGCAAGTAAGTGTGTCCAGCTTCTCCTGCTAAGTTCTGTAGCCCCTCCCATCTGATCCGGCAGATCTCGTCAGTCAAATCGCTTTTTCAAAGGTGAAAAGCGAAGGAATATCATTGGGGAAACAGCCAGCAGACTGCTGCCATTTTGTTTTTACAAAAAAAAAAATTATTGACACAATGACTGACCGTACAATGAAGTATTACATGTCATGACATGTAAATCCCTCTATGATGTAATACCAAGGAAATAGATGTAGCAATATTCATGATGGATTTTGAGTGTATTATAATATATTGATTATTATGCCTTAATTACATTACTTACATCACTCTTGGCCAATAATCTCTGATCATGTTTCATAATGCATTATTAACTACTGAACCCACCCTTTCCTTGCATAGATAAAAGCGAGAGAGCAAGAGAGATGAGCACCAGTAACATGGAAGCATTAAAACAAAGGCTTGCAAAGATGTATGAATCCACTGATGAGTGCCCAGAGAACCTCAAAGAGATCAACACAGAGGTCCACATCACTAAGGGCGTGGGCCAAGAAGTCAACCCTCAACATTACACTCGACAAATGAAGACGCAATGTAGCAGGGGAAGATCTCCACAAACCACCATCAAGTGCAATGACATTTTCAAATTCTCAACTGAATCAGGAGAACCAAGAAAAACAATTAGATCAGTCATGACCATGGGGGTTGCTGGCATAGGTAAATCCATCATGGTACACAAGTTCATTCTGGACTGGGTTAATGGAATTGCTAATCATGACATAGAATTTGTCTTCCATTTTCATTTTGGTGATTTGACATTACTTAAAGACAAACAGTTCAGCCTACAAAGCCTTATCCTTTACATCTATCCTGAGCTGAATGATATTGGTTGTGCAAATGTATTGAAAGAATCCAAAATCCTATTAATCTTTGACGGCTTGAATGAGTGCACCCTTCCTCTGAATTTTACGGATGGCTTAAAGTTGTCCGACATCACTGAGACCTGCTCAGGAGAAACAATAATCGTCAACTTAATCCAAGGAGAGCTCCTTCCTTCAGCGCTCATTTGGATAACAGCACGACCAGCAGCTGCAGGGGGGATTCCCTCCAAGTTTATCCACAGGTGGACAGAAATTTTGGGTTTCAGTGATCAACAGCAGCTGGAGTACTTCAAGAAAAACAGTCAAAAATGAAAGTGATGCAATCAGACTTGTCAAAGAGATCAAGGACCCAAAGGGATCAAGGGTCCTCAACATCATGTGTCAAATACCATTTGTGTGCCATATTGTAGTGACTTTGTTCAAGGAAATGCCTAAGGAGGGCGAGCTCCCCAAAACACTGACTGAAGTCTTTGCCCATTTTCTCCTTATCCAGATTACTGGAAAGAATCTGAAATGTGGCAAATCGGATTGTGCAGGCAGGAAATTCTACAGTCTAAAAAAGATGCGATCATAAAAATGGCAGCCTTGGCTTTTACATTCTTTGACAAAGGTAAAACACAGTTTTCTGAGGAAGATTTAAAAGTGTGTGGAATTCATGTTGACCAAGATTCCGACAATATAAAATATTTAGCAGGGTTACTCAAAGAGGAGCCTCTGTTCCACAACAGGAAGTTGTACCGCTTTGTCCATCCAAGTGTCCAGGAGTTTCTTGCTGCCCTCTATGTTTTCCACTCATTTGCCAATGGCAACTTTGGAGTTGCTGAAGTCTTTTCCCATGGAAAGTCAACAGTTGCAAGACCTAATGGAGAGTATGGTGAAGAAGTCCCTGCAGAGTGAGAATGGACACCTGGACCTTTTCATCCACTTCCTCCTGGGCATTTCTCTGGAGTCCAATCAGAAGCTCTTCGAAGGGTTATTGACACACCCACAGGAAAGATCAGCTGATGTCAAGAAAATGGTACAGTGCATAAAGGACAACATTGGCTGCTTCAACAAGTCCACCGAGAGGTGCATGAACCTCATGCTCTGTCTGTCAGAACTCAAGGACCGTTCTCTGTATGAGGGAGGTGCATAATTACATAAAGTCAGGGAGTATGCTCTCGCCTACCATTTGTTCAGTCCTTGCCTACATGATACTTGTGTCAGAAGACATCCAGGATTCGTTTGACCTGACAAAATACAACACAACGGATAAAGGGAGAGCACGACTGGTTATTACAGTCTGGGGTTGTAGAAAGGCTCGGTGAGTTATCATATTGTGATTAGAGCCTGCAGCTAAGCTGAGGCATAAGTGCTGTGCCGACATACTCTACTTACACATCTGGACCTTTTAATAGCAACTACATACAAAGTTGTGTATATATGTCATTTGTGTTTTCAGCCTAGTTAGCTGTGGTCTTAAGAGAGAGTCCTGTGAAACAATAACTTCTGCTCTCCAGTGTGAGAACTCACCACTGAAGGAGTTGAACCTGAGTTGCAATGATCTGAGAGATGCTGGTGTTCAGGTGCTGTCCCTGGGACTATGCCATAAAAACTGCAATCTGGAGATACTAAGGTTAGTAAATATTGTTAAAATCAGATGAAATAAAAGATCACAATCACAATTCACAACAACATTTTGCTTTCCTCCAGGCTTGCCAGCTGTAACCTAACAGGAGCTTCCTGTAAAACTCTGGCCTCAGTTCTCCAGTCCTCAGAGTCCCTCCTGAGAGAGCTGGACCTGACCAACAATGACTTATCAGATGATGGAGTGCAGGAACTCTCACTTGCATTAGGCCACCCCAACTGCAGACTTGAAACATTGATGTAGGTACTGATAATGCTGAAGTACAATCACTAGATTTCAATTTGTTGTGTCATTACTGTGAGTAGCACAGTTCAGCTTTTTCCACAGATCTGATAGCAATTTGTGGTGCTTCACTGTGGTGTGGTGGTGATCAGTGGAGTAGGTGTGTGCAGCAGGTGGTGTTCAAAGTTCAAACACACTTTCTGCCATTAAGCATATATCATACACCCACACAAACATACTTGTCTTGTTCATAAAAGACATCTGCTGAGACTATTTTAACGCTACAAGAGGCATTTGACATTAGGCTATTCAGTATGATCTTACTTAAAGTAAGTTATTTAAAATAGTCTTCAGAAAACCGCTTAAAACAATTTTTAACAGAACACTGCCCTCATCACCTTAACTCCATAGCCTACATGGCAGGCCATGTGTTGGGCTTTATGTTGGAGAAAACATGTCTGTTAAAGGAATGCGCTGGAATGAATTAACACATAGCCGTTCTTTTACAGTGTGCTACTGATAGCCACCATAATGACCGAATTTTGTGTTATGCAGACTTTACAATGATACATTGTTCTCTTCTGGATTTTGTTGTTGTGTTTTCTCTTGTTTTTGAAAATGAGGAAAAAAAATAGTAATGAAACAGTTCTGTCATCTTAGTCTTGCCAGAAGTAATCTCACCGGACAGTCTTGCAGACTGTTGGCCGCAACTCTCCAGTCAGGTAACTCACACCTGATACATCTTGATCTGACCAACAATGACCTAGGAGAGGCAGGTGTGGATGAGCTATCTGCTGGACTCAGTCATCAGAACTGCAAAGTGGAAATACTGAAGTATGTTTCTGTTATACTATAAATGCGTGTAGAGTACACTGTAAAAACGATTTGTAATGGTTACTTGAAAAATGTGTGGAAACTCGTTGCCTCAAATGAGTTGAGTAACTATAGCCTAACTTATCTTTTAGGTGTAAAGTGCTTTTAACTTGAAAAAGATAAGTTATAGTTACTTAACTCATTTGAGGCAACGAATTTCCACATATTTCAAGTAACCATTACAAGCCGTTTTACATTTTACTACAGCACCTCTATATTTCATATTCACTCTATTCACTTCTGTTTTCTGTCTCCCTCTATCTGAAATACTTTCCATTTCTCAGGCTCTCTGGGTGTCTGGTGTCAGAGAAAGCTTGTAAGGATTTGACCTTTGTTCTATCAAGCTTAGTTCCCTGATAGTGCTTGACCTAAGCTACAATCACACAGGACAATCTGGATTAAGTCTTTGCTCCAAACATCAAGACAAAAGCCTCCAAATAAAGTAAGAAGGGCGCAAGTGACCATTTTCCATGTTGATTCAGCTTTATACTGACATATTTCTTTAACAACCTTTGTGCACCAATTAAATTTCTTTTCTTCTTTAGCATAGATTGTAACGCTGAGCAGTGGATGAAAAGAGGTCTGCAAAAATGTGAGTGAATTTATGTACACATTAAAATATAATGCTTGGGTGATTTGGGGATTGTTAAGTTTGCTAGCAAGAACAGTGTGTGCAAACTTTCACTGCAAATTCACTGCAAAGGTTTACTTGAGACAAGGCACATCAACAAGATCATATTTCTACCAATGGGAAGATAGAATAATTGTAAACAAATTGAGGAAGGGCTGTAAAAAATATTTTAAGACAGCACCCTCCATAATAATTGGCACTCATTTGAAAGCTGACTGAAAACATGTGTGAAGGCTGTGTAAAAATCATTTATCAGTAAAGTTCCTTAATAATTACACAATTAGAACATAATCACAACATGCTGTATTTAGAAATAAATACTTGCAGAGAAGCAGAATTCTGATAAAGAATCATG
>JAODXP020003239.1:0-31348 GCA_027497455.2 Sardinella longiceps
CGCGATATTAATTGCGGCGGTGGCGCACGCTGTAATAGATAGATAAATTGAATGATTGTTTAAGCAATTTTATTTTCGTCTCGAAAAAATGAGGTCCGGACCTTGGTGCTCTCTATTGTAGCTATAGCTTACCAGAGACTTCTCTGCTATGCTACACCACTATGGTCTTGTTTTGAAGGTCTAAGTCTAAATGTTATAGTGGTCTCAATCTCATCAAGAAATAGGTCAGTCTTGTATGTTTATCAGGAATCTAGGATTCCTGGTCCCTTCAGGATAGTTTCCCCATCTTTACATTGGCCATTTGGCTGTTGTATCTATTCATTAAGAACAACACAAGCATGGGGGAAGGTGACAATATGCTCGAAGACTTTCTGTAGCAGAACTCTTATACAGCAGCATGCTGTTGTATGTAGCCACTCCTCTGTAGGCCAGGTAGGCTGTGTTCATTCTCTGACTGTTAATGTGAATGTTTGATAATATTTTATATAATATTAGTTATTTTGAATTATCACTAAGTGGTCAGTTACTGACTGTGATTTAAGACCATGTGAAACAGCACTGAGTGGACATAAACTCACCTGGCAGTTCAGAGAGCTGGACTTCAGCTTCACCTGCGTCATCATCAGTAGGGATCTCTAGAGGACAAACAGACACCATAGTCAGTGTGATGGACAGATGGACATATTCTCTCCTCACACAGTTACTCACAGATTCTTATTCGTGTTCAAGCAGGTTTTCCAACTCAGTGTCAAACACATGACCATTAAGGGGAAGTAATGCTTCTTTTACATTGATGATTATATCACTTCATGCACAGAAATGGTCATAAATACCTAAATAAACTAAATACATGTTAATATGAGTGCTTAATTCAAATTAGCCTAATGATAACTGTGCTCAATTCACATTGATGACAATATCTCTTAATATCTCGTAATATCCCACACATTAATGATGAAACTGCTTGATAAGTTCAGACTGCTAGATCTCTTACTGACCTGCATCCATGTTCAATGAAGCATCAGTAGGGACCTCTGGAAGACAGACAGACACCATAGTCAGTGTGATGGACAGATGGACATCTTCTCTACTCATACAGTTACACACAGATTCTTATTCTTATTCGTGTTCAAGCACTTTCTCCAACTCAATGTCAAACACATGACCATTAAGGGGCAGTAATGCTTCATTCTCATTAATGATAATATCACCTCATGCACAGAAATGGTCTTACCACAAATACATGTTAACGTAAGGTGACCAGATTTCTTTGAGAAAAATCGGGGACATTTTGCCGCTCAGCGAAAAAAATAACATTGAAACCTTTTTTTTTTCTTTGCGGTCACCATGACATTTTTGTAGTTTATCCATGGCCTAGGAGGCATTCTTCCCCTCTTAGTTGGGTATATATATTACAATTAATGTTGGCACTTATGTCTGTTCCCAGTATCTGGATGTTTCCCCCTATGCATTCTAAACTGTCACTATTAGGCCTAGGCCCTAGGGGATGAATAAAAGACAGGAACACCCTCAAAATTTCAGACAGACTGAAGTATTATCATTTTGGATGATGCATTTCTTTGTGTATTCTGTATGCTAAAGCCAATCTAGGGTCTGTCAAGAGTTGTAAGAAGTGGTAGGATATAGACCTTTAACCATTGTAAATGTTGGACCCACCTGTCTGCATATAGCCTATCTTTTTGCCTGTTCCAAACATGGGAAAAAACCCAAGAGATATTATTGCAACAATGCATCTACTGCTGCCATTATGGACAGAAGTCATATACATACCATCTTTGATGCAATATCAACGGAATAACAAATGGGCTTTAAAAAAAATAATAACAAGTTTTGCTGTTGCCCTTTTAAGAAAAATAAAATGGACTTCTCTCCTGTCTCTCGCCTGTTCTCGTTGAAGAGAGAGAAGACAGATCCTACTTATTAGATCCTACCTAGCCTATATACTGAAAATAGTTTTGACACCTGAACCTGTTTGAGAAAGATAACGCTGAAATCAAATACAAGGCCTGACTTAACTTGCGTTTGCTAAACCGGTAAATCGCGGTTCCATCAAGTGCGTAAAATGCGCAAAATAATTGGAGAGGAGGAAATAGTCAATTAAAAATGTTGATGTCGAGGGAAAGTTAATAAGTTTTCCTGGTCAGACACCCAAAAGGTCAGGTGGCATCTCTAGACATGTATTAAAACTGTAACTCAGCTGCAACTGGCTGGCCATTCAGTTTTTCTCCTCTCGGACGGGAGGAGTCATACTTGGCCAAAATCGGGGACATTTTCCGGGACAAGTGCAGGCGGGGACAGGTCATCAAAATCGGGGTCTGTCCCCGGAAATCGGGGACGTCTGGTCACCCTATGTTAACGATATGAGTGCTTAATTCAAATGAGCCTAATGATAATTGTGCTCAATTCACATTAATGATAATCTCTCTTAATAGCCCACACATTAATGATGAAACTGCTTGATTACTGACCTGCATCCATGTTCAGTGAAGCATCAGTAGGGACCTCTGGAGGACAGACAGACACCATAGTCAGTGTGATGGACAGATGGACATATTCTCTCCTCACACAGTTACTCACAGATTCTTATTCTTATTCGTGTTCACTTTCTCCAACTCAATGTCAACAACATGACCATTAAGGACAGTAATGCTTCTTTCTCATTGGTATCATTTCATGCACAGAAATGGTGTTATTAGATACATATTAATGAAATGAATGCTTAATTCAAATTAGCCTAAAGATAATTGTGCTCAATGCACATTGATGATGATCTATCTTAATAGCCCGTACATACACATTAATGATGAAACTGCTTGATAACTTCAAACTGCTAGATCTCTTACTGACCTGCAGCCATGTTCAGTGCAAACACGGCACAGAGGAGAGTCAAAATAGGCAGAACTGCCATGGCAACAAATCTGAAACATGCACACACACACACACACACACACACACACACACACACACACACACACGCAGACAGACAAAATATCATATTATCCAATACTGTACTATGTATACTAATTTGGTAGAACAGTAATATGATTTAAGCTCCTCTAGGGAATGATCCAAGCCTGTGCTGTGATGCTCACCTGTTGATGATGATGAAGGGATCTTTGAGAGTCTCTGGTAGATCTGGTGAAGATGAGGACGACTACACAGCTTTTATAGCCATGAAACAGACCCTTGCTGTGACCAGATCCAGTGTAAATACATTTCTTCAAATACCCAGAATGCAGAGAACACCCCAGTACTTCCTGGAGTCTTGAATAAGATATGTCTCTTCATGGCTGGATAGCACACAGATCGATTTCTCTCACACACACCGACTGCTCTGTAGGGGTTCCATGGAATTTTGTCCTTACATCATAGGCTAGTAGTCATAGGCCATGTTGGCAGTCTGATACCCATAGACAACAAGTCTACACACAGATAACATGTGCAACCATTGCACAGGCCTATCACATTTTTACTGTGTAATACCTTGATTGTTTTGTTTTTTTTTAAAGATATTTTTGGTGTTTTTTTGCCTTTAATCGGATAGGACAGTATAGAGAGTGACAGGAAATGTGTGGGAGAGAGAGATGGGGTGGGATCAGGAAATGACCTCGGGTCGGACTCGAACCCGGGTCCCCGGAGTAATGGTATGACGCTCAAGCCCACGGCGCCAGTAATTCCAGCAGTGGACTAAAACATAAACATTGAGATGTCGCTACCTCTTGTTACTGGCCACTGCAATAGTGCGGCCCAGCTTAAATTCTTGATTTTGAAATGTGGCCCGAGTGAAAAACTAACTGAATAGCTATTGAGAGGCAATTACTCCTAATCTGAAAGGTATTTTCAAAAACACTCCATCAGAAACATGTTCAGTGGAGCTCAGAGAGCTTTGTAAACTTTAAAGGGCAGAATATGGGTAGCCTGGCTATCGCAAAAAGTAAGTAATCACAAGTGATATCGAGTCTGGAGACCCTCCTACAGCTTTTCTTAACTGTAAACACTGTTTCCGATAGTCCAGAACCGCTTATTGGGCGCTACGAATATCTATCATAGCGTCTATACATAGCTCAGAGCCAATACCAGAGCCACCAGGTGACATAAAATGCAATTGAGCGCCGTGCTAGTCCCTTTTTGTTCTGTGATTGGATCGGGAGCGTGTCTATGTTCTCACAGCCCTATGTTCCCACATTTCTAGGAGTCTTTTTTTTTTTCAAAATAAGACCCTTTAGTCCCACAGTTGTACCCCTGCCTGATAGACCCCCTTTGTGAGTTTAATAGCTGACTCCACATTGGAGTGGGACTCGGGGAGAGGCCCTCCCCTTGGTTTATTCAGTGTGGCCTAGTCATGACCCTCCCCTTGGTTTATTCAGTGTGGCCTAGTCATGACCCTCCCCTTGGTCTATTCAATGTGGCCTAGTCATGACCATCCCCTTGGTCTATTCAATGTGGTTGATGCAAATGAGGTCAAGGGCCAGGATCTCAGATGGTGTCGTGAAGAGAGATGAAAATCTAATCTAAATTTAATTACACCCCTGATTTCGTTGCTTTGCAGAGTGAAAGAAAATGGAGGACACAACGGAGCATGGGTAATCCCAGGCTACAATATGGGCACTTTAGGACAGATTTTCAAGCACCACGCCTCAAAACAAACGGCCGGACATCGGACAGGGCGTGGAAAATCGGGACAGTCTGGTCTAATTCCAGACTTGTGACCATCCTAAGCTGAACTGAAACATCCATCAAGAAACAATATCAACTCCATTGCATAAAATGCAACTATTTCCACAGCTCTGACAAAATGTATGGACTGTGAAATTGTAACACAAAACATTAAGCAATAGGTTACAGGGAATTGATGGCATCTGCATAACTGCACTATAGTGAAAGTGTTATCAAAGTGCAAAGTAAGATGGAATAATAAGGTTTCACCCCTGCAGAGCAGATATCTATATGGACCTCACTTCTCGGGCTTGCTACACAAATAACATCATGAGTGCTTTAACGTTCATGGATGACCACATTTAATCATTGCTCCTTCCATTAATAGTTTCAGAAACTGTCCATGGCCTGCAGCATCCGTGTTTTGATACACAACAAGGATGTTTGCAATAGTGCAACACAACACCAAGTCAATTGTTCCAGTCAACAACAAGCAATGCAAACAGGAGCTTTAGCGCAAACAGTCTCACAGACTCTGCATGGAACACCAATCTTACCCATCATCCACCTGTCAGTGTTGATGTTGACGTGGACGTACAGTAAGAGATCATTAAACTGAACTATACCAGACATGTGGACCCACAGTAAGAGATCATAGGGAACCGAAGTCACGCTAACTTCCGGTTTAGCATAGGGACCTTTTGGCCGGAGAGTGAATGGACAGATAAACGTGACTTTCTGGTCCACTTTGATTTATGACCTGAGTCACACATATGTTGCATGTGAATTTAAATGATAACCATTCATGCCAATCAAGACTATGTTTGTTGATTTCTGTAACGTAACTTTTGACGTTCGTCTACAATGAATTTATTTTTTTACGTTTGTGAAGCTCAAAATATAAGTTTAAACATTATAAACATTATATGTGAAACCCACGGCTCATACCAAAGCAGACCAGAAGTTATATGTATCTGTTCATTCATTTTAGTGGGCTCGATAGGTCCCTAGGCTAACACGGAAGAGGGCGTGACTTCGGCTCCCTTTTAAACTGGAATATACCAGACAAATTGATACAAAATAAATGAATGACTATTTGACTTCATCTGTACAGTGTGGAAAACAGGAGAATATAGCTGCAAGAAATCTAGACCCCCCTAGCGGCAGCAAATTCATTTGGCCACTACAGGAGTCTAGCAAGGCTCGGCAGAGAAGAAGGCGTCCCTATCTAACTTGTATCAGACCAATCAAATCGTCCTGAGGGGTAAGGGACAAGTGACGAAAGACAGTTGCAGAGATCTCCGTCTTTTTGTTACGCTGAAGCAAATTCAAAATTTGTGGAATGGTACTAATAAACTGAGTCGCTATCGTTTTAAGGAGTTATTGAGAGTTTTTTGGATGTATCCCTGATATTCCCCAACTGGTTGTCATCATTTCAAGCCTAATGGAGTAAGTTGGGGGTCAGCTCTATGTTCCCACAGTCCTATGTTCCCACAGCTCTATGTTCCCACAGCCCTATGTTCCCACATTTGTTAGAAATTTTTATTTTTCACAGAATTTTCGGAAATTAGGCCCTATGTTCCCACAGCCCTATGTTCCCGCATTTCTTAGGAAATTTGGGAAATTGGGCCCTATGTTCCCACAGCCCCATGCTCTCACATTACAAAGATTTTTAAAAAAATTAAGACCCTATTTTCCCACAGCAATATGTACCGATAAGGGCATGTTCACACCAACACAGGTAATATTTATCCAGGTAGCCCTTCCGTTCACATTAGAATGGAGGATTCTGAAACTGAAAATGATTCCAAAAATGATTGCTGAGGTGGATGGATATGAAATCGTTGTGAAATGTGGATGCAAAACATTCTGAAAACGAGAGTGGATGAAGATTATTTTCATTGTGAATATGAATCTAGGCAGCACAAAAGAACCTTAACCCTTACTCTAAACCCTACTACCTGGAAGGCACCATTGAGGGCAAATAATACCAAAGATCGAATCTTGCTTGAATTTACATAGGGGGTCTACCAGGCAGGGGTAGAAATGTGGGACTATAGTATCTGACTTTGAAGAAAGGAAAAAACTCTTAGAAATGTGAGAATATAAGTCTGTGGGAACATAGAGCTGTGGGAATATAGAGCTGTGGGAAAATAGAGCTGTGGGAACATAGAGCTGTGGGAAAATAGAGCTGTGGGAACATAGAGCTGTGGGAACGTAGAGTTGTGGGAAAATAGAGCTGTGGGAACATGGACACGCTCCCGTAAGTTGTTACTGTTCATTTTTGTTGCAGATGAACTTAATATTAGATCAGGCAATGACAATAATTATGATACTACAAGTTATTAGCGAGCTAACACTAGGCTAGCTAGGGACGTCTAGATGTGTAGGCTAATCGCGTGCAGAGGCGACTTGACAGACAACGGCTGCGCCCGCCCTCTACCCAATCCAGCCCTTCCAGACTCAAGTACAGAAAATTTTCTGTACAGAGATGGTCTGCCAGGCTAGCAAGATAGTATAGCTGGTTTGAAAGCTTTTTCATAGGGGTTACATGCTGAATTTGGGGACTAGGGGCTACATGCTGAATGTTAGGAGTAGTTTTACATGCTGAATGTTAGGAGTAGTTTTACATGCTGAATGTGGGGAGTAGTTTTACATGCTGAATGTTAGGAGTAGTTTTACATGCTGAATGTGGGCAGTAGGGGCTACATGCTGAATGTGGGGAGTAGTTTTACATGCTGAATGTGGGGAGTAGTTTTACATGATGAATGTGGGCAGTAGGGGCTACATGCTGAATGTGAGCAGTAGTTTTACATGATGAATGTGGGGAGTAGTTTTACATGCTGAATGTTAGGAGTAGTTTTACATGCTGAATGTGGGCAGTAGGGGCTACATGCTGAATGTGGAGAGTAGGGGCACTGTATAAAGGTACACTGAATAGAAAACTTTGAAATTTTACCGAAATTTTGCAAGTGGGGGCTATAATTTCTATGTCTTCCTTCTATTTCAGGCCTTCACAAGTATATCAGTAAAGCTGAGCATTCAGCTTGCGATCAACAAACAGGGGTGTTTTTTTTTTTTTTCAGAAACTGTCCATGGCCTGCAGCATCCGTGTTTTGATACACAACAAGGATGTTTGCAATAGTGCAACACAACACCAAGTCAATTGTTCCAGTCAACAACAGGCAGCGCAAACAGGAGCTTTAGCGCAAACAGTCTCACAGACTGTGTTGATGTTGACGTGGACGTACAGTAAGAGATCATTAAACTGAACAATACCAGACATGTGGATGCTCAGTAAGAGATCATTAAACTGAACAATACCAGACATGTGGACGTTCAGTAAGAGATCATTAAACTGAACAATACCAGACAAATTGATACTAAAATAACCTGAATGACTATTTGATTTAATCTGTGCAGTGTGGAAAACAGGAGAATATAGCTGCAAGATAGTATAGCTGCTTTGAAAGCCTATTTGGTTTGGAAAGTTCATTGCCCAATGCAATGGCCCAGAAATATTTGGTGGTAATCAACCCACCAGGCCATTTTGTATTTTTATGACCTCCTTCAAGAAGGTTATTTATTTGCTGGAAGTTGTCTGTAGCCTGACCAGCCAGACATTAAAACTTATAAATGGATAGTGTAACCATGATGGATAGATCCTTGGGGTGGAATCTTTCACATTGCTAAGTTCTAAATGACCTTAAAGGAGCAGTTTGTAAGAAATGCATTACAAAAATGATAATAGGGACCACAGCCTTCAGCTTGGGCCCTCTAATCTGTCCTCTTCACTGGCCTGCGCTGAATGTGGGCAGTAGGGGCTACATGCTGAATGTGGGGCAGTAGTGTTTACATGCTGAATGTTAGGAGTAGTTTTACATGCTGAATGTTAGGAGTAGTTTTACATGCTGAATGTGGGGAGTAGTTTTACATGCTGAATGTTAGTAGTTTTACATGCTGAATGTGGGCAGTAGGGGCTACATGCTGAATGTGGGGAGTAGTTTTACATGCTGAATGTGGGGAGTAGTTTTACATGCTGAATGTTAGGAGTAGTTTTACATGCTGAATGTGGGCAGTAGGGGATACATGCTGAACGTTAGGAGTAGTTTTACATGCTGAATGTGGGGAGTAGTTTTACATGCTGAATGTGGGGAGTAGTTTTACATGCTGAATGTGGGGAGTAGTTTTACATGCTGAATGTTAGGAGTAGTTTTACATGCTGAATGTTAGGAGTAGTTTTACATGCTGAATGTGGGGAGTAGTTTTACATGCTGAATGTTAGGAGTAGTTTTACATGCTGAATGTGGGGAGTAGTTTTACATGCTGAATGTGGGGAGTAGTTTTACATGCTGAATGTGGGGAGTAGTTTTACATGCTGAATGTGGGCAGTAGGGGCTACATGCTGAATGTGGGGAGTAGTTTTACATGATGAAAGTTAGGAGGCGAGGTTTACATGCTGAATGTTAGGGAGTAGGCTGCCAACTTTTTTTCTTCACCATTTTCACTATACAGACATTACGAGGAGCACCCATCAGTAACAGGGGCAAGGACAAACTCCCTTCGCTTACTAATAATTCATGTTTAGGAAGAAACCTTGGGTAGATCCGCGTCTCATGGGCTCAGCCCACCTGCCAGGGGCCTAACAGAGTATCTGCACAGTTGGTAGCCTGATACATAGATTGACCATGCTTTACACAGAGTAACAGCATGAGTACAGAATGTTGTCTGAGAGTTACTAGATGGTAGCAATTTAGGAAGTGGTCGTCAGGGAGGCCGCCAAGGCCAGATCCATCATCCATAGTGGGTTCTACAATGTAGTTCTACATTCCAATGCTATCGGGTGCTAAATGAGTCCGCCTCTTTGCCCCATAGAATTACACTGTAGAATCCTCTTATGTTGGATTGGCAGAGTTGCCATAGTTGGCCAAACTCTCTCCATGTAGTATAGGCTACTACTGTTTTCAATAGTGCATTTAAATGGTGCAATGCCGCCCTCTTGTGGTAGCCTGGCAAACATCAGAATGACCTAATCTTGAGCATGAACATGAGGCTGTTTATTTCTAAACTCTGTATTAAGCATTACATTATATCACCTATGCAGGCATGGACTGGCCATAGGGCTAACAGAGCAATGTCCAGTGGGCTGACGGCCATTTTGGGGTCAGGCCAGTCATAAGTGAAGGACAGGCCTATTGGGCTAGTCCAATTAAATCTGCCATACTGACCCAATGGGCCTAATTTACTGTGTTAGTTTACCTTGTTGCCATGAAGTTATTATTGATTAAATCTCTCATACTCATGCAGTGTTAGTTTACCTTGTTGCCATGAAGTTATTATTAATTAAATCTCTCATACTCATGCAGTGTTAGTTTACCTTGTTGCCATGAAGTTATTATTAATTAAATCTCTCATACTCATGCAGTGTTAGTTTACCTTGTTGCCATGAAGTTATTATTAATTAAATCTCTCATACTCATGCAGTGTTAGTTTACCTTGTTGCCATGAAGTTACTATTAATTAAATCTCTCATACTCATGCAGTGATAGTTTACTTTATTGCCATTATTAGAGCCATAGATAATATTTGATAATTATTTTATTTATGTGTAAGTATTTCTAAGATTTCTGTATTATTCATGCACATAGGAATGGTCTTAGGTTATGTTAATTGTAATTTTACGTTTAGGACTTTTAATTTGACAGCGTGCGTGAAGACGCATCTGAGCTGGAAGAGAATGATAGATCAGAGAATGATTGAAGGAGCATGGATGCACATAGTTTTTTGACCGTGCTGCCGTGCTAGTTTTGATTAAGAACTAAGAATTATTGAAGAAAACCTGTAAACATGGAAATGTCAAACTTGAAACACTTTATTTGTTATATATGGAAACTGGATTTACATTTTCTACATAAAGATATTTTTTGTTGAACACGGTTTGCATGCGTTCATGACTTTCCAGAATGCTCCTACATCCTGAATGACAGATATAGGATCTGCTGCCAAAACAGCCATGAAGTTATTATTGATTAAATCTCTCATACTCATGCAATGTGTCTAACTTACAGTGTTAGTTTTGCTTGTTGCCATGAAGTTATTATTGATCAAAATCACGGTGGACCACCACGGCCAAAATGCTGTTTTCAACATCTTAACCCCAAATGGACCCAACAACATCCATGACAACCAGACTTCAACTGTGTTTCTAGTGACAGTTTCTCTTTGTCTGTGTGTGTGTGTGTGTGTGTGTGTGTGTGTGTGTGTGTGTGTGTGTGTGATAGAAATGTACAAAAGCAGACTGATTTTGATGCTGCATTTATTGATTAGTTATAAGTGACAGTCAAAGATTGAATTTAAAGAGATGAAAGAATTCTACAGCAGTGCCATCAGCATCCGATGATCTGGGACACCTGCAGTCTCAGGTGGGTGAGGTGGACCAATGACAAGGGTCTGCATAGGTGAGGTGGACCAATAGCAAGGGTCTGCACAGGTGAGGTGGTCCAATGACAAGGATCTGCACAGGTGAGGTGGACCAATGACAAGGATCTGCACAGGTGAGGTGGACCAATGATAAGGATCTGCATAGGTGAGGTGGACCAATGGCAAGGGTCTGCACAGGTGAGGTGGACCAATGACAAGGATCTGCACAGTCACACACACACACACACACAGACACATAGCTCTCACAGTCACACACACGCAGCACCTGTAACTGAGCTCCAGCAGCACTACTGTGTTTTATTCTGAGAGTAAAGGAGGGAAAGAAGGAAGGAAAGATGGAATAGAATCACTGATAGTTGATGAAATCCACTCAGGATGCGAAGCTACAGGCCCTTGGCGCACAACAATGGGTGTTTTGCATGGCAGGAAAGATCGTTCCACACACCAGACGCTAGAGAGGAAGACAAAAATGCTCTGTCAGTGACATTGAAAGAGCAGACACTCAAATAGATACTCCACTTTTTATGGTTAGGGCAATTCATGCAAGCAACATGAGCAAGTAGAGTTAAATTGCAATATTTTGTAAATGTGTTTCATGCTGTTTGCCCAGATCAGGGAAATGAACTGAAATACCTGTGGGTATCTTAGTTGCCTAGTATTTCATTTTAGTGCACACACGGCGGACAATCTTCTGGGTGATGCCCTGAAGAGCACTATACGTGGAGACGTCAAACACATACTGGTCATAAGGTGCACTGGCAATCTTTTTCAGCTCCTCTTGGTTTGCATCTTTGACACCAATGGCAAAAATGGTGATGCCCTGCTCTCTTAGGCGCTTAGCGTAGGGCCCAACGTCATCTGCTGATTCACCATCAGTGAGGACAACAGCAATCTGGGGCACGTTGTCTTTGGCACGGCTTCCTGAACTTTCCACAAAGTGATTCTTCAGGATGAACTCTAGTCCCTTGCCGGTGTATGTGCCTCCTTTTATGTACGGCATCTTGTCAATGTGCTTGAGAATCATGGCTTTATTCTGATAGGTGTTGAGGCTGAACTCTGTGTGCTGGTCATAGGTGTACTGTACCATGCCTATACGAACCTGATCAGGACCAACATTAAAGCCGTCTACTACACTGTGGAGGAATTTACGGACAACCTGGAAGTTGCTAGCACCAATGCTGTCAGATCCATCCACCAGGAAGACGACATCAGCCACTGTATTCTCACTGAATGTGCACACTGGAAAAATACAGTACAGACCAAAAGTTTGGACACACTTTCCCATTAAATTATTTACTTTATTTTCATGACTGTTGCCTTCAGTGACAATCTACAAAATAAACGAACTTATGAATGAACACGTGGCATTATGTACTTAATAAAAAAAAGTGTGAGATAACTGAAAACATGTTTTATATTATTGTTTCATCGAAGTATACATTTTTTGTTTTGATAACTGCTTTGTTCTCTTTTTATTTTTTGGATGAGCTTCAAGAGGCAGTCACCTGAAATGGTTTTCCAACTGTCTTGAAGAGTTATTAATTCCCAGAGATGCTAAGAACTTGTTGGCTCTTTTGCCTTCACTCTGCGGTCCAGCTCACCCCAAACCATCTTGATCGGGTTCAGGTCCAAAAGTTTGTCATAATCTCACGCTTTTTTTGTTAAGCACATAATTTCATATGTGTTCATTCATAATTTTGATGCCTTTAGTGAGAATCTACAATATAAATTGTCCAGGAAATAAATGAATCGTATTGAATGAGGGGGTGTGTCCAAACTTCTGGTCTGTACTGTATATTTAAAAAAAAAATCATTAAAGTGAAAGAATAGCATTGAGAATCTTACATAGAAACGGCCTGATATCAGAATACTCCTGAGGTTAACAACTCTTCTGTCTGTTAAACACCTATTCTGCCCTTAAACCTGTCTTAACCCTCGAAGAAAGAAAATGTATGGTTTCTGATATGGGGTCTAATGTTTTCCCTGAATGCAAATTGGGCTATTTTTTGTGACTTTTAGGCCAGTAGCAATCATTAATCTAAATAAACTTCTTAATTATGGACTTTATTGTAACAAGAAGGGTAGGACATGCCTCACTGTCATTCAATGTCATGTTACATCACATCCTGAGGGTGTTAGCTTTCAGAAAATATAAGGGTGAAATTAGTCTACCTTCTCCTTCATGCTTTAGACCAAAATATGTTACTTGTGCCCATTTTCCTTCAAAGTCCATCCCATTTATTTCGATGGGAAATTAATTAATCCCCAAGTAATACAAATTGCCCAAAGAGTGGCAGGTAACTAGCCTAGTAAACTAGCACCACCTGCTGGACGCCAAAATCTTTTGTCTGCGAGTGGGTCTAGCCTCGCATCATTCTTCAATTCTGCCAAGAATGCCAGGAATCTGGCAAAACCAATCATAACCCAGAGATGTGTTTTGAATCAAGGCGGGCGGGGTTTCCCGTTCCCGTTGTATCCATTCATCGGGGCCAGACTAAATAGACATCCAATCTCACATTTAGGCTGGTTTATCAGCAGGTAACAACTAAGAAAAATCTAATCCCCTATTAGTCCAGGCGAAATAGCCAGACTAATTGCAAAATATTTATTTCAGCTTGGATCACGTCTATGAGAACAATATACTGAAAGTCCTAAGAAATCCTAGTTAGTAGTAGTCCTAATAGTGGAGGAAAGTACATTTCCCATTGAAATTGATGGGATTAGGGGGGATTTTGGAGGAAAATATACACTAGTAGTACTCAAGCATACTGAAGCCCATACATTTTCAGGAAACAAACACCCTCAGGATATTATATAGCATGGTATGGTTTGCCATTGATGTATGCCCCACCCTCCTCATTACAATAAATCCCCAAATCTTTGGTAGCATTTAGACCAGTGGCATGTAGGGGAAACATATTAGACCCCATAAACCATATATTTCCTGAAAGCTTATATGCCCAGGATTCCACCCAAGAATTAGTTTTCACTTCCCATCCCCCTCCTTATTTTAAAGCTTATGCCTATTTTGGGGGGACATGAAAAAAATATGTGGATTTCTTGTACAAAAGTGCCTGTTGAATGTATTACAAAGTAATTAACGTTGACAAGTAAGACAAGTAAAAGCAGAGGGCATCAGGATCTCAGTAAACATAAAATTAGATAGGTTCCACACCCCTCCTCCCCTTGATACCCATTTATAGATCATCTGGTATTGGTGATTTTGGTGTATAGCCAATGCATTTGGACCTGAGGCATTAAAGAGGAATGCCAGTGTGATAAGGACCGCAAGTATATTGCAACACCATAAAAAGTTTGAACTTTTGCCAGGGAGCAGAATGTTGATATGTTCGTGCAGACCAGAGAAGACCGCTTGGTAGTTGTAGCTTCCAGGGGCATTTTGCCAGGTGGTAAGTAGTTACCTGTACAATTACAAGTTTTCAATGACTCGACTTTAAATGTTGGAACTGTCATTATACATTACTATTGACGAAGTATGGGGCTACTTTGAGCCTGTTTTACAGTTTAAAACTGCAATTTGGCCACTTGGACCTAGCGATACCCACCCGGAAGTTACAACTAGCAAGCGGTCTTATCTGGCCTGCACGAAGGTGTCAAAATTATTCTCTCTGGCAAAGGTTCAAACTTTTTATGATGTTGCAATATCCTTATCACACTGGATTTCTCCTTTAAGAGAAAACTAATATACCCCTTATCTGATCTATGCTAAGCTACTGCTAAAAGTCCAACTGCCAGACACAGAGAACGGCTGGATGGACTGGAGAGAGATACAACTCAACTGTTTAACTCGAGGGGAGGTGGAAAATGAGCATAGTTCCCAAATGGTGGAATGTCACTTTAAGGAAGAAAATGGCCCTATTCAGACCTATTTTGGCCTATATTGGTACACATATGGAATTGAAGATAATTTAACATATTTCCTCAAGTAGAATTTCTTAGGACTTTTGGTATGTTCTTCTGGACACCTCAAAGAAATGATCTAGGCTGAAAACAAAAAATAAATATAAAAATAAAAATAAAAAATACTCCTGTTTTTGGCCCCAAAATGAGCTATTTTGTCTGGACTATATGAATACACATATCAGTCATAAAACTGAAGGGAACTCAACATTTCTGGGTCCACAATATTTCGATAACGCTTGCCCCAAACAATAACAGTTCGTATTGCTGGCTGTCTTTAAATGACAATGCTTGCCCCAAACAATAACAGTTCGTATTGCTGGCTGTCTTTAAATGACAATGCTTGCCCCAAACAATAACAGTTCGTATTGCTGGCTGTGCCTTTAATGATAACATTGCTTGAGATTCTCTACTGACCTGCAGCCATGCTCAGTCCAAACAAGGCGTAGAGGAGAGATAGAACAGGCAGGATCGCCATGACAACAAATCTGAACACATACAGGTACACACAAAATTAAACTGAAATATGTATGTATATTCACAATTCCACGAATATATATATATATATATATATATATATATATATATATATATATATATATATATGGACAATTCCAGCGTTATGGACGTGACATTTTCATGCATTATTGATGAACAAAATGCCACATAACCTCCGCAAACCTAGCAGTATTTCACAATTTTGTTCATATTCTTATGCAAACTCCATGGCTGAATATAGGCAAACAAAAAAAATTAATATCATGATTTGCATCATAAGAATATGAGTCTGTGAACTTTCTAGAGAAATGTAAATATTACTACAGTCATACCAAACAGGACACCTCAGTAAACACAGAGAAAGACTTAATTTCAAATGTCAATGTAAAAAAGTTGGTTTTCATTGGGAGAAATGGCATTATGGACGTGACGTCTGGAAAAACCTTCCAAAACGCTACAAAACAATTGTGAATGGTGGATTTTAACCTATAACGACAGAAATAGTAATATAACAATAGAAAATAACTGATAGCATTGCAGCTTTGTATGTGTTATCAACCACTTATGCCCTTTATAAGCCCCTCCATAGACTTACTGTACATTATGGCTGAATAGGGTAAACAAACAAATCTTTTTGAAACTTGTTCAGTTCAATATTTGCCTGAGTCGTTGTTATGGCAAGAAGAACTAACCCCACGGAAGAACTAACGGCAAAATGCGGTCAGGCTGGACAAAATGACATTTTTCCATCGTTTATAGACATTTCCCTGGAGAAATTAGATATAGGTTTATTTAATTATGAATTGATTTCATGTTTCCTGAAGTCATAATTGCATGTGTTAGCCTAAGAAAGCTAGAAATAATTACTTCAGTCTGACGTCTTTTCGGACCACATTATAATTGTGGCCGAACTCTTTCTCTCTGGGTAATCATGCACCGAAGTGCCACCTGGCGGTTGTTTAGGTAAATTACACGTGAATCACATTAACGAACTTCATGATGCCTAACTCCCCCCTCGTGATAAACGGGCGGAAACGCCAATTCTCAGAGGGTATAACTACTGCATCTAGACAATCATTTTTTGTATTGCAAGTTTTCTGAAATAATTTGTATCCATGTAGATGAGACTTGAATTGTTAAGGTGAGGTTGACTTTTTAGTGGAATTGCTCATACATATATACGTATAACATAGTATATAAACAATATTGGACAGAGAATCCTCCCAGTCTGTGGGTGGTGTGATGCTCACCTGCTGATGATGAAGGGATCTAGAAGAGTCTCTAGAAGGTTTGGTGAAGATGAGGACGGCTAAGCCATTTTTATAGCCATTTCACAGCCACTGTGTCATGATGACAGCAGACATCTCAACCTACAGAAACTCACTTCAGGGAGGTGTCATCATTTTCCACCACCCCAACAACAATACTGTTACCAAGGGCTTGGAAAGTGCATTTGTCACTTCTTCTTTATTGAACATTAATGTTTAATGCACACGTTAGTAACCCACCTGGGCTGCATAGACTCATACTGTCTCTGGCCACATAACAGCCACATAGGGTGGCACTCACTCACTGAAAATAAACACAAATAAACACTGTGACACTCTTATGTCTGTGCTGTACAAGCTAGGCTCTTCTCATCCATTGTTCCTAACTGGTGGAATACCCTTCCCAAGACTATTAGAACAACAGGCACTCTATCTACGTTCAAGAAACTCTTAAAAGACCCAGCTCTTTCAAGAGTATCTCTTGTCCTAGTTCCTTAAACTACCTGGAATGCACTGATCAAGCACTTCTAAACTCTTGCACTTGCTCTCCTATTAGCAAATGGCACTCCCAGTAGGCATTTACTTGCATTGTGCTGTAGCTTGATTGTTATCCCTCTTTTGTAAGTGGCTTTTGATAAAAGCGTCTGCTAAATGCATAAATGTAAATGTAAATGTACTGACTTGTGCATATAAACTTTTGTAAGTGGCTTTTGATAAAAGCGTCTGCTAAATGCATAAATGTAAATGTAAATGCACTGACTTGTGCATATAAACTTTTGTAAGTGGCTTATAAGCGTCTGCTAAATGCTTAAATGTAAATGCACTGACTTGTGCATATAAACTTTTTTAAGTGGCTTTGGATAAAAGACTGCTAAATGCTTACGCCAGGACTCCCTGATGGAAGAGATTATTTATCTCAACGGGACATTCCTGGTAAAATAAAGGTTTAAATAAAAAATTTAAAGTAAATGTACTGACTTGCATGTAAAGAGCTCTTATCTCCCTTGAACCCAATTCTGAACATGTAGAAACAGGTAAACGCCCCCATACATACAACCCACCATGCCCCATGCAACCCCACCTACAACCCCACCATGCACCCATACAACCCACCATACCCATCATGCAACCCACCATGCCCCCATACATACAACCCCACCATGCCCCCATACAACCCCCCATGCCCCCATACAACCCCAGCCCCCATACCCCCACCATACAACCCCACCATGCCCCCATACATACAACCCCACCATGCAACCCCACCATGCCCCATACAACCCCACCATGCCCCATCAACCCCACCATGCCCCCATACAACACCTCACCATGCACCCCACCATGCCCCCATACAACCCCACCATGCACCCATGCAACCCCACCATGCAACCCCACCATGCCCCCATACAACCCCACCATGCACCCATACATACAACCCCACCATGCACCCATACATACAACCTCACCATGCCCCCACCATGCAACCCCACCATGCCCCCATACATACAACCTCACCATGCCCCCATACAACCCCACCATGCACCCATACATACAACCCCACCATGCCCCCATACATACAACCCCACCATGCCCCCATACATACAACCCCACCATACAACCCCACCATGCCCCCATACAACCCCACCATGCCCCCATACATACAACCCCACCATGCCCCCATACATACAACCCCACCATACAACCCCACCATGCCCCCATACATACAACCCCACCATGCCCCCATACAACCCCACCATGCAACCCCACCATGCCCCCATACATACAACCCCACCATGCCCCCATACATACAACCCCACCATGCCCCCATACAACCCCACCATGCAACCCCACCATGCCCCCTGGCACGACCCCACCACGCCCCCTGGGATCCAATGGCAACTATCTCATTAACTACTGAACATACCCGGTCGACAAGTTATAATAAAAAACAAGCATGGTTGGAACATATTCCAGGACAACAGGCAAAACAGCATTACAATGGAGTTGATGATGTAATGGTAGGCCTACATAAGCCTACATAAGCCTACATGAGCATGAGCAACTTTACTTTAGGGTGAAATGCTTTATGTATTTCAATTGCCCTACAAAAAACTCTCATTTTACTGACAAAGTTATTTGATTTTGTGGGACACATTGGCCATCTTGCATGCGCTGCTTCTTCCACTCACAAATGAATTCTGTGCGATAGCGCAAGGCTTTAGGTTTGTTTCAAATCGTAGGCATTATAGGATTACTAGCAGACGGTCCGGGAGACCTGGGATGTCTCAGACTGTCATATTCTTAAACTGATTATAGAGCAGGTTAGATTTCTCTTTTTTTTCTTTTCTTTTCTTTTCTTTTTGCCAGTAAACGTGTTGCAATGGAATGAACGCTGAGGGCTGAATGTGGACAGTCACTGTGGCCAGGAAGCAGCACAGGCTGATAAAGCATAATGCGTGAGTGAACATATTTCATAATGCACGCAGCACAGGCTGATAAAACATATTGCGTGTGATGTGAACATATTTCATAATGCACAATATTTCATGTCAGAATTGGTGGAGATGCTCACAATATAGTATATTGAACATTCTATCATTCAAATGCATTGAATTTACCCTTTTTCTGACTTGAAAAAAATTGCGCAACAACAATTAAAACATATCTTAAATCACTTTCTTTTAAATAGTGCACATGGAAAGCCCATAGACTGGGAAGAGCCAAAGAGATCCAAGCTGTCAGAATAAGCAGCACAAGCATGTAAAACCTCTTGGATCTCTTCTGATTTCCCAGTCTGTGTCTGTCCCATGAGCAGGCAGTGCATTTCAATCATAGAATGTTCAGTTTGCTACCATAGAATGTTGGAATGCAAAGGTGTGAAATAAACGTGAAAATAGTATTTATGGACACTGTAAACCACAAACCCGAAACAATACAGCATCCATGAGGAAAGCTGGAGTAGGAAACAAGAGCCCATAGATCTCACAACCATAAAGACCTGAAGACAATAGCAAGTAATTAGGCTTAACTGACCTAACTTTTCAGCTTCAATGCCTAGACTATGCAGCAGAATGCATATGCAGCCAGGAGGCATAACTGGCAGTTACTAACTAAGCCTTTAAGGGTTAAAGGTAGGCTAAATGACATGGATATTTGAGTATAGACTACTTGGAGTAGACTAGACTTGACAGTTAGCCCAGCTGGACAATTATTTTGTCTGGCATCTGCAGGACTCCTCCGTGTCATCTTTTTGAATTTTGTTTATTTGGTAGGGACCACGCATATTTATGAACATTGTTGTTTATAAAAATACACCCATGTAAATATGCCAGAAGTAGTCAAATCACTGCTTTTCATCTGCCGCCCCCAGGCAGGTACCATAATATGACATGGACATCATCAAAACAAAAACAATGATGTTCTTCAATGATATTCTTCACATTGAGATTGGCCCAGGTAGTTTTGGGATTTTAAGATTGCAAGCAAACAGTGTTCTTTGACTATAGCAGAACAAAGCAGGTATACAGATACTGTTAACGTATAGCAGTTGAAACTGCAATCTGGCCATCACTGGCTGCAGTTATCTTTAAGGGCCATTAGCTAGGTGCACTCATACTTGAAAGACTTTGGCGAAGAAGTTCAAAGTAATAATTCATCTTCTATTCAAGACAAAATGTATTCCTCTCTTTTCCCCTCACTTGGCCTTTCTGTTGCAGGCTAATAGATTATGTTAAAGCTTTAAACGTATGTGTGTGCATCCACGCGACAAGGGCATAAGTTTGCATATGGACCATAGTGGCATTTCACTATCTATATTTTGACGTGACAGAATTTTCCCTTTCAGTATTAGAGCATATACACTGTCCTTGACATGACTTGGAATACTTTGAGGTGTCCTTAATAAACAAAAACAATTAAGCTGAAACAATGTGTTATCTGCAGGCTGACTAGAAACAATCAAAATACAGTTGTAGAATGAAGTTGAGAATACTGCTATAGAATTAAGTCTTTAAAGTCTTAGAACTGTTCTCAGACCAGCAAGCCCGGTGCCAGTTCCTCCAGCAGGTACAGTGAGAACAGAAGTGCTGGGCCCTAGAATGGCCCCTGTTCACACCAATTATGCGGGTCCATGACACATTATGCACAAAGGCCGTTGCTTGGCCAAGAAAAGCAGGTAGTTTTGCACATTTACTTTTATTTTTCTAATGCGGCTAACTTCCGATGGAAATCTGTGGACATCTAAATGTGAAGCAAATATTTGTCTCATTCGCCATCACTGCACAATCTTGTTTTCAATTGATTTCTCTCACTTTCCACACTCACGTTTCCTTGATTTGCTTAATTTCCGCTTTAACCTGGGAAATGGGAGTGAGCGCAGAAAGTGCATTAACTGCTTTCACAACACCAGTGGGGGAGGCTGCCTGCACAGGTAACATGGCACTGCAGTATTTGTGGCTTATGTAAGACTCACTGCTTGCAAAATTAGCTGAGAACTGATTGCTGATAATGGATTAAGCTGATTACGTTCACTCATGTTGTCATGGTTTGCTTAGAAAAAAAACAGGTTTACTTGGTGCCTGACGAGAAATGTTCTGTTCTCGAATACTGTTTTTTGGTGTGGACATGTTGGCCTTTTCAGAGAGAGATGTGTGTGATGTGTGTGTGTGTGTGTGTGTGTGTGTGTGTGTGTGTGAGAGAGAGAGCATGGACATGTTGGCCTTTTCAAGAAAAAGTGCAGGAACCAGCATGGACACGGTTCTCTGTCAGTATGAAAGAGAGATGTGTGTGTGTGTGTGTGTGTGTGTGAGAGAGAGAGCATGGACACGGTTCTCTAGCAGTGTGAAAGAAAGCTCTCTCTCTGTGTGTGTGTGTGTGTGTGTATGTATGTACTGTATGTATGTGAGCATGGTTCTCTGTCAGTGTGAAAGAAAGCTGTGTGTGTGTGTGTGTGTGTGTGTGTGTGTGTGTGTGTGTGTGTGTGTATGTATGTACTGTATGTATGTGAGCATGAGCATAGTTCTCTGTCAGTGGGAAAGAAAGCTGTGTGTGTGTGTGTGTGTATGTATGTACTGTATGTATGTGAGCATGAGCATGGTTCTCTGTCCGTGTGAAAGAAAGCTGTGTGTGTGTGTGTGTGTGTGTGTATGTATGTATGTGAGCATGAGCATGGTTCTCTGTCAGTGGGAAAGAAAGCTGTGTGTGTGTGTGTGTGTGTGTGTGTGCGTGTGTGTGTGTGTATGTATGTACTGTATGTATGTGAGCATGAGCATGGTTCTCTGTCCGTGTGAAAGAAAGCTGTGTGTGTGTGTGTGTGTGTGTGTGTGTGTGTGTGTGTGTGTGTGTGTGTGTGTGTGTGTATGTATGTACTGTATGTATGTGAGCATGAGCATGGTTCTCTCTCAGTGGGAAAGAAAGCTGTGTGTGTGTGTGTGTGTGTGTGTGTGTGTGTGTGTGTGTGTGTATGTATGTATGTACTGTATGTATGTGAGCATGAGCATGGTTCTCTGTCCGTGTGAAAGAAAGCAGTGTGTGTGTGTGTGTGTGTGTGTGTGTGTGTGTGTGTGTGTGTGTGTATGTACTGTATGTATGTGAGCATGAGCATGGTTCTCTGTCCGTGTGAAAGAAAGCAGTGTCCGGACACTTGTGCAATGTCTGGGTATATTGCAAGTTTAAAGACATTAAAGACGCTAAAGTCCTGGACAAAATAGCCAACCTAAGCTCATTGTTTGTGACACAAATCTTTCTGACCCAGGACAGACAAGCTGTAGCTCTTTAAGATTGCTTTACATACAAAGTGCACTGCAAATAAAATGTATTATTATTATTATTATTATTATTATAGTGGTGGGCATAGATTTTTTTAAAAAATCTAGATTATTCTCACTGTAAATCTAGATTAATTAAAATGGCTCATTTGAATTCTAATAAAGGCATTTATAATTTGCGTGTGCTGCTTAAATAATGACTTAGAGTAAGTCTTTGAGGGCGGGTCTCTCAAGCCAGGTGGCACATTAGAAATATTTGGATGGTGTTTGTGCCTCCAGTTTTTTTTTAAAAGAAACAACAACAACAACAAAAAAAAATTAAAAAATGTAGTAGTACTGTTTTGATTTAATTATGACTGTTTTTAAACCTACTACTGAGATGATGAGATGAATGTGACACAGTAGGCCTACTTTATGGGTGCATCCCACTTTTTTATTTTGTGTTTCCTTTAATCTTAGATGTAACACAACATGCAGCTGTGCCAACAGTAATTCTCAATTTAAAAATAAGAAATAATTCCACACAATGAGCAAGCACAGGGCTCTCATGTTTTTTGTTTTGGGGGGGGGTGGGGGGGGTGGGAACTGAATGGAACTGAACTCACACTAAAACTAGCGCGGCTTAGCGAATAGCTCCGTTGATGGAATACCCCCTGGACTGAAGCAATGGTTACACTGGCTGACAACATTCCTTGGCCAAGGATTTCCTTTGCTTTTGAATTAATCACTTCCACAGGTTGCTTGGCTATTGTCAACATTTACAAGAAGCAGGGTCATCTTTAAGATACAGTAAATAGTCTGTATTAACTTTCAGTTCAAGCCAAATGTTTTTTCCACACATTGATTTTTTTACTCAGTATTCAGGGAGGTTTCAAAAAAGTAGTGAAGTACAAAGTACAATACTTGCCTCAAAATATACTCAAGTAAAAGTAAAATTACCTATTTCAAAAAATACTTAAAAATTACGAATTAATCAAAGCCACTTATTTAGTTCAGCAGGCTTCAGGCCACTGATAAAAGGGGTTAAATATTTTGGGCATGTTCACTCCAGCAGGCCTCTGCCAAAGGGGCCAGATATATGGGCATGTTCGCTCTAGCAGGCTTCAGGCCACTGATAAAAGGGGTTAAATATTTTGGGCATTTTCGCTCCAGCAGGCCTCTGCCAAAGGAGACAAATGAATGGGCATGTTTGCTCCAGCTGGCCTCTGGCGTGCACACAGAGCAGAATGGAGAGACATGGCAGAGAGTATAAAATTTGCATGAAGTTCTTTCACAACACTTGTGGTGGTGGTTGTGTGCAAAAGTACGATGATGATACAGTAATTGCGGTTTAAGACTGGTGGTTTGCAAAATGAGCTGATAAGTGATGGATGATTACATCGGTGGAGATTGAGTAAGAGCGACGGGGTAGAAGTATCGGTAAATCTGCATCCTTTGTGCTCTTGGACAACTTCCCCCAACCATGGAGCTGAAATCTTGATAGTCAAGTCAAGCCATTGTCCTCAGTTACCCTATGAGCTAGGCCCCTGCAGAAGCAGACAGACCCCAAAACCAAAAGTGAGCGGGAAAAGTCACCTATAAATCCTAAAATTAATGGCCATTTACTTAAATAATCTGTAATCTAGCATCAGCAAAGTTTATTTGTTTCAATGCCTCTCTCCTAATATGCTACATAGACAAGCCTAAATTGACTCTGCAAAGCTGAGGCCCTTAAGGATTCCCTTGGCCTAGAACTTGAGACATACTCTAGCAGTAGCAAATTGAATTTGCTCAGCGAATATGTCTAGTTATAGTTTCAGCCAGGTGGGTATTCCATCAACCGAGCTATTCGCTAAGCCGTGCTAATTTCGGCAAGTCACATTAGTTTTAGTGTGAGTTCTATTCCATTACTCTTGCTAACAGTAATCTCAGCTGAGTTGCTGGGGTAACATATGCTTCCAAACGAATCAGCTCCGTGGCAGGTTAACTGCAAGGCTTAATAAAGCGGTGTCTCAGAAAATGCAATCAGTCAGAAACACAAGTCACCAAAAAGGTTCCATACACCTGCTTTATAATCTTTCCCACTAAATAAAGGTTGATAGATTTTGCAAACACTGTGACCATGCATGAATTCCCAGATTTACTAAACAACTATTTATATTTCGAAGTATGTATTAGGAATAATTTTACGAATTAAAAACAAATGCATGCATAATCAAAGACGTGCCACATGCCGGCCCATCACGTGGTAGCTTGAGTTGTAGGCTACATCTTCATGCTCAGTCGCAGGTGCAAGTCTGCTGTGACAGAACAAAGAGACTGGCAATTTGTTCCAATAAGCAATGATCAAACATTATGATTCAAAATATAATTTCAATCACCTTTTCAACTTTCTGCATTGCCAGTAGGCCCACTACTGTAAAAGAAATGTGATATTCAGTTTTTTCACACAAAATTCAACAGGTATGCTAATCAAAGTTTCTTTCTTAAAATTCTTTTAGTTCTGCCTTAATTTTACAATAATTCATCAGGTATTCCTAAATCACTTAGGCCGTTTCTCAATATCCATACTTGAATGTACTTGCGATCCCGTGGACTTGTGAAACGTCATAAAACACAGCAGAAGTACTGTTCCAATTCAAAAGTTCACATTTACTCAAGTTCGCATGGAGTTCCCGGATGTTTTCTCGATTCAGCCATCTTTTCGAGGATGCATCGGATGGTGACTTCTGATAACCTCAGAACCATTATTCCCCATAATGCATTTAGGCGCTCCGTTCTGAGGTGAGACGATGTTTGTACCACTGTTAGCTTGTCATCCACCAACCTGCCGGTGTGTTTTGGGGCAAGCATAGACAGCTTCATCCTGCAGACAGCTTCCCCCTGTAGCTTTCGTAGCTAACGTAACAAGTACCCAACATCTCAAATTGAAGATTCCTGCCCTATTTTGGTCTACTGTTGAGCTTGTGCACGCAGTCTTGTTTAAGTTAACGAGAGGCAGGCACTGCTAACTTGCGTTGATGGAATGGCTTCAGCCTCATGTTAAAGTTGATGCTACTTCAAACGAGGCTTAATCACATAAACGCAGATATCATTAACGACTTTGCAGGAATAGGTTACATGCCGCCATTCCGACATACCGCCACTCCGACATTGACGTCTAATTGTCGGAGTGGCGGTATTTCCAATTATAGCAAACGTCCCTGCACTCCGACATTTTTTTTCTTAGTCGGAGTGGCGGCATGTTTGCTACTTTTCAACATACCGCCATTCCGACATGAGGCAGCCTTGCCTTGAATTATGATGAGGAGGCCATGGTCCGGGCCTCTGTCATTATTGAAAGCCAAAAAACTCTTAATTTGTAGCATAAGGCCTATTCAGGTGGATTAAAAAAATAAAGATTAAAACGTCTCATTTTGGTAAAGTGCATTGTTAGTTATCTTAAGCGTTGCCAGTCCCAATTGCCTTGGTTTTCTGCGTGTGAGAGCAACACATGCATGCAGTTAAATGGATGTTTTTTGTTTTTTTCTTTTTTTTCCCTCAGTGAGTGACCTTTGCCTAGGCCTACTTCCATAATGAAAAAAATCACCATTTTTTCAGGGTGCTAAAAAGAAAAAATAGGCTCCACGCAAATCACAGGTGTCTTGTTATGAAATGCTGCTGCAGTAAGGTGCGCTGGTTTAAGCAGTGGATAACACATAGCCTAAATGACAAACCAGCGGTCTGTTCGACACTAATGCCCACGTTTCACCACTTTATAAATCAAACAAGGTTAATATCTTAACGAAAAATATACTGGAAACAAAAGTAGCCTAAACTTGGAGAAGTTGTAGGGATAAGCAAACGTCGGGTGGCCGCCCCCCGTAGTGGAGAAAGCTGCCGCTTTTAAACAGAGTAGCCTAAATCAACACAAAAACAAACAACAAAGTCCTTAAAGTTCAATGCACTGTTATCCCCAAAATCAAAGTTTAAGGATATCCTGTCTGATCGCGGTAGCCTAGACAATCGATTGATTACCAAACATAAAGGAAAAGTCAAGTAGCCATGAGAGATTTTGAGCAAAAGACGTCTCCAGCTTTTGCCTTGCGCGTTATTGGACATAGCCTAAACTTTACCACTTGCTAACTTGCAGACCACCACTAGAGCCTATGGTGCTAACAAAGGATTACAGAAGAAATAAATAGGATAGCCTATAATATTCATTCAACTGTCCAATCTCATGCAGGCTATCCAAATGTGCTTTCTGCATAACGCAGTCAACAGAGATGTGGTGCGAAACTCCGCATGTTGTCTGAAGTAGCCTGTGCAGTCCTAAACAAATAGAAAATATATTTTATTTTAAAGTAATCAAAGAAAGACGACTAAAGTCCTAAACTAGGATGTGAGTGACCGGCTTGCCCACGACTTTCATTCTCCATCAGTAGACTCGGCGTAGCCTGTGCCAGGCTCGGATAACCCCGGTCCAAAACCTCTGATTGTAACCGTATTATAAAGGGGCAATATAGGGTTACTCGTGGGCCTAGGGTACAGAAATAAATAGCCTAATTTACAATTGTTGCATTTGCACAAAAAGAAATTAGATGCCACCGGCCCAAAAATGGACCGGCTCATCAGATCGCACAGATTACAAGCCCGAGCCTGCTTCCACACATGAGAGGATAGCCTAGTATATCCAAGACAAACACAAACATTAACACACACTTCCAGCATTGGAACACAGCAATCTTGTGAGATGAGGGAGAATGCCCGCCCAAAGTATGTAGGTAAAAGTTGTGGCAACTTTAGGCGAGTGAGGCTATAGCTCAGGCAAAAGCAGAGGGGAGGAGCGCATATGTCAGAGCGGGCGTATTTCCACCATCGTTTAAAATAAGCCAAACAAAAGATAATGCCCCCAAATACGGACGTGCTTCAGTATGTTGTCTGAATGGCGGTATGTCGGAATGGCGGTATGAAAAATGTTTGAATGGTTGATGTCGTAATGGAGGGATGTCTGAGTGGAGGGATGTCGGAGTGGGGGTATGTCGGAATGGAAGGCGGTCCCCGCAGGAATACACCCCAGGTTGTACTCGGCAGTGTCTGAGCTGTTTATCCGTTCACAACACTTTTAGGATTGTAGTCAGAGATTGTGGTGTTTACCCAATCACAACGGTCTATCTGGACAGGGAGTCATTGGGCGGGCTTATCCTTGTTTGAATTGGCATGTTAGTTGTTTTGATTGGTTGAAGTAGTCTATCCCTCATAGCCAAACTATATACATTTTATGTGATAGTCTGGCTTGTCAGGCTAGGATTCCCAGGATTTTCAGGAAGTTTTTGGGCTACTCTCATCTGCTGTTTTAATCTCCATTGGGATTAGGTTTTTCACCCATGTTTGTCAGTCATGGAGCTTGGCCATAAATACAAAAGTATCTCCAACTTCATTGCGGTACAGTATGACATCATGTAGTAAGCCCCCCCCCCCCAAAAAAAAAAACGCATTGCGCATTGTATGTTGGATATGTGTGGGTTGGGTTGTGTGTGTGATACTATGGCCTCCTCCTCTTCCTCCTCAGTACCAGATGCATAATCATTCCATAAGCTACACTGAGTGTGTGTGACCTACCCACTATCATCAGCAGTATAGCTGGCATTATACTGCTGTCATTTTGCCTATTGCTTTTAACTCTAAAGCCCATTAGCTCCAGCGCTATCAGAAGCGCTAGCCCCAATTACAACCTGTAATGTGCTCCTCAGCTTTGGCCATTTCTATGGTACAAACTCACAGAAGTGTTTGGTAACACATTTTAAGGATCAGATGTTAGTCTGGTATACTGCTAAAATGACACTGTGTCAAATGTTCACACTAGGGTTATTTAAAGGTTTGTTTTATCACTGGTTTTGTACTTCCAACTATACACTTTGGCCCAGTCCCATTTCTTTTCCCTAACACTAGCACTCGTTTTCGAGTTCCCTTCAAGATGAGACACCCCTCGATTGTGTAGTGAGAAGTGCAGATCTTCCCCTAATAAATGGGACAACACTTTGTGTAAAAACGTCTTCACCTGTTTTACACGTCTGAACGGATATAAGGCTCTAAACCGGTATAAACTGTTCAAAAGCCGTCATCCACAAATTATCATTGAGAAAATCACCCACATGTGAGGATCTGGTAATTCTGTTGAAAGATTTGCGCACTTTGAAAAATATCGATCTTTTTAATAGTCATGTTTTGACACGCCAGTGCTGAATTCATCTGTATTTACATCAAACTAAGATATCCCGACATTACAAAATATGTATACATGCTTAATTGCAACAGTAGCTATCTTTTTGAAGTTCTTATCCAGAGCTAAGACAACGGGACACAGCTCGTGCATTCGGACACAGATCGGGTACAGACACGCGCACTTGGAAAAATATCGATCTTTTTAATAGTCATGTTTTGACACACCTGTGCGGAATTCAACTGAATTTACATCAAACTAAGATATCCCGGCATTAAAAAGAATATATATACATGCTTAATTGCAATATTAGCTATATTTTTGAAGTTCTTATCCAGAGCTGAGAGAACGGGACACAGCTTCGGGTACCGACACTCAATGTTTTTGTTTAGCTGATTGAGTTTGCAAAGAATCATGGGTAATTTCATCTTCACTGTAAATAGAATTTAGCGCACACTCAAATCTTCTTTTTTCTTAAGTTTATTTTGACCAACGTTTCGGCCGTTTGGCCTTTGTCAAGGTTTCAATATGGAATGTACCACTCAAACACTTTTTATACACACAGGTGGGATAGTCCAAGTGATGTCATAGTGTCCATTTCCATTCACCAAGGATGTTTACAATTAATTACATCAATGGCGAGAGAAGCCATTTACAAGAAATACATGTAGACAATACAAGATTCAAATACATTCATACAACAATAACAGCAATCAAAAAATTACATTCATTGTTAAAGTAATAATATAAATTGCATTAGCCTATTAGCCATATATTTTATGATGGCATTTTTTAAAAAATATATATATTTTAAGTTACTTTCAGGGGATATTTTAATAATCAATTTAGTAACTAAATGGTTTTAAATTGTTATTAAATTATTATTTGACAGGTTAGATAAAGGGTCTCATGTCCAATTCCTCATTAAGACCTTGAGGGCTAAGGGTGCCTAGGTGGGATATCCAGAATGCTTCTCTCTTTAATAAGATGGTATCCCAATCACCACCTCGTTTTGGTCTCTCTATTTTTTCAATCCCAGTATATTTTAAAGAGGAAATCGGATGGTTGTGTAGAAAATGTAAATCCAGTTTCCATACAAATAAAGTGTTTCATTTCCATGGTTTTCTTCAATAATTCTTAGTTCTTAATCAAAACTAGCATGGCAGCACGGTCAAAAAACTATGTGCATCCGTGCTCCTTCAATCCTTCTCTGGTCTATCGTTCTCTTCCAGCTCAGATGCGTCTTCACGCACGCTGTCAAATTAAAAGTCCTAAACCTAAAATTACAATTAACCTAAACTAAGACCATTTCTATGTGCATGAATATTACAGAAATCTTAGAAATACTTACACATAAATAAAATAATTATCAAATATTATCTATGGCTCTAATAGCCGCCAAGGCCAGATCCATCATGGGTCTTCTGAGAGGAAAGGAGTCTGGTCCTGGTATGTGGCACCGGAGAGGTTGGTCAGCATCCATAGTGGGTTCTACAATGTAGTTCTACATTCCAATGCTATTGGGTGCTAAATGAGGCAAGAATTAAGTCCGCCTCTTTGGCCCATAGAATTACACTGTAGAATCCTCTTATGTTGGATTGGCAGAGTTGCCAGAGTTGGCCAAACTCTCTCCATGTAGTATAGGCTACTGCTGTTTTCAATAGTGCATTTAAATGGTGCAATGACGCCCTCTTGTGGTAGCCTGGCAAACATCAGAATGACCTAATCTTGAGCATGAACATGAGGCTGTTTATTTCTAAACTCTGTATTAAGCATTACATTATATCACCTATGCAGGCATGGACTGGCCATAGGGCTAACAGAGCAATGTCCAGTGGGCTGACGGCCATTTTGGGGTCAGGCCAGTCATAAGTGAAGGACAGGCCTATTGGGCTAGTCCAATTAAATCTGCCATACTGACCCAATGTGCCTAATTTACTGTGTTAGTTTACCTTGTTGCCATGACGTTATTATTGATTAAATCTCTCATACTCATGCAGTGTTAGTTTACCTTGTTGCCATGAAATTACTATTGATTAAATCTCTCATACTCATGCAGTGTTAGTTTACCTTGTTGCCATGAAGTTATTATTGATTAAATCTCTCATACTCATGCAATGTGTCTAACAACATTGTTAGTTTAGCTGGCCATGGAGTTATTATTGATTAAAATCACGGTAGACCACCACGGCCAAATGCTGTTTTCAACATCTTAACCCCATGGACCCAACAACATCCATGACAACCAGACAACCAGACTTCAACTGTGATTCGAGTGACAGTTTCTCTTTATCTGTGTGTGTGTGTGTGTGTGTGTGTGTGTGTGTGTGTGTGTGTGTGTGATAGAAATGTACAAAAGCAGACTGATTTTGATGCTGCATTTATTGATTAGTTATAAGTGACAGTCAAAGATTGAATTTAAAGAGATGAAAGAATTCTACAGCAGCGCCATCAGCATCCAATGATCTGGGACACCTGCAGTCTCAGGTGGGTGAGGTGGACCAATGACAAGGGTCTGCACAGGTGAGGTGGACCAATGGCAAGGGTCTGCACAGGTTAGGTGGACCAATGGCAAGGGTCTGCATAGGTGAGGTGTA
>JAODXP020003240.1:5000-10000 GCA_027497455.2 Sardinella longiceps
TGTGTGTGTGTGTGTGTGTGTGTGTGTCTGTGGAGACTGTGGCCTTTCATAACCATGGAATTTTTTTGAAAGTTTTTTCTATAATTCTCATCATCTTTTTGGAATAAAATGCCTGCGTTGGTTTGATCCACTGGTTCCCCTCCATGCATGTGTGGTTTGATCCACTGGCTCCCCTCCATGCCTGTGTTGGTTTGATCCACTCTTATCTGATGTCTATTTTATCGCCCATACTGATGAGCTTTTATATGTTTTTTTTATATTTGATTATATTATTTTGGTATTATTAGTTTGAGTGAGTTATTTTATTATACTTTATAGTTTATTTATAACATATACTAAGAAGTAATCAGTGCCTGAGACCATGGTGACCAAGTTTTTCATGATTTTCTTTATTATTTCAGCTTGTTTTTACATTTGATATTTCCTTCTGTATTAATCTGATAGTGGCCATGCTGAACTGTGATCTTTAATGAATCCTGTGATATTTGATCATTGTGTTGATTAGTTTTGCCTGATGCCTGATTGAGTGCACCCTGAGCACCTGTTGTGATCTGGTGTCGATTAGTTATGCCTGCTGCACCGTGTGACTGTGACCACAAACCCTCATGCTAAACCTAACCCAAACCCAACCCAAACCTATTCCAAACCCAACCCAAAACCTATTCCAAACCTAACCCAAACCTATTCCAAACCTATTAGCCTGACATAATACTGCTGTTCATGGTCTGGAGGTTCTTTAACCTGACGCGATTATAGGACGGGGGTGGGCATTCAGTTCTGGTTTGAAACGATTGGACAGTTTGTCTAATTGGCTTCGCTTATTGGTCGGTTGTCTGTTAACCGATGTAAACACGCCCCAGAAGACCGTCTCCAGACCATGAATATGAATGAACAGCCATATTATGGGTGGGCTATGTCAGGCTACAAAGCTATATTTGTTAAATGGAAACCTAACCCTAACCTATAACTGCTAAAGGGAACCCTAACCCTAACCTCACAGCAACCTAAAGGGAACCTAACCCTAACCTCACAGCAACCTAAAGGGAACCTTGACCAACAGCCCTGGACTGTATTTCCTGTGTGATGATGTCATCAGCTCTTGGAACATGATGTGCATGCTGGAATCTTCTGAAGATAAACATTCAGTAAATTTGTCAAACCAGAATGGCTTCCAGAGTGAATTTACTGTCATGATAACCACTGCACTGCCCGTTTGCTACTGACCGTCTGCTTTTATACAAGGCTAATTTATTTACAGCACATCTCAGACACAAAGGCAACTCAATGTGCTGTACAGAGACCAAATCAAAGGACAATACAAGTCAGAAAGTAAAAGCACACAAAATTTTAGCGCATCATCTGACGTGAGTGAGGTAACATTTCTACACAAAGGCAACTCAATGTGCTGTGCAGAGACCAAATCAAAGCACAATAAGGCAGAAAGTAAAAGCACACAAAGAGGGTAAAAGAGTTCAGAAATATCATTAATAAGAGCAGAAGATGTTGAAACAGAGAAATGACGAGACTGAATTCACTGTCCTGATCACCACTGCACTGTTACTACTGACAGTCTCCAGCAGAGGGTGCACATCACTCACACACACACACACACACACACACACACACACACACACACACACACACACACACACACACACTCAGGCAAACACACAGACATATAAACACACACACACTCTCTCTCTCTGTCTCTCTCTCTCTCTCACACACACACACACACACACGAACACTCATGCAAGGACACACACATACATACTTAAGTACATACACTAAACACACATACATACAGTACATGCACACTCTCTCTCTCTCTCACACACACACACACACACACCCATGAACACTCATGCATGCATACACACACACACACACACGCATGAACACTCATGCAAGCACACACACATTCATACATAAGTACACTACACACACATACATTCATGCACACACACACACACACACACACACGTCACACACACACACACACACACACACACACACACACAGGGTTAGGAGCAGGGGGATTAGGTAAAGATAGATATGACAGACAGACAGGAAATCTCCTTTTCCTTTTAATCATTTCATCATTTCTCTCCTCCCTGCACCCCTTTCTTTTTCCTCCTCTTTCTTTCTCCCTCCCTCTCTCTCTCTCTCTCTCTCTCTCTCTCTCTCTCTCTCTCTCTCTCTCTCTCTCTCTCTCTCTCTCTCTCTCTCTCTCCATCTCTCTCTCTTTCCATGCCTGCCTATAAGTCAGATGAAGACACAAGAAGATTTATACTTTCATGTCTAATGTGAGTGTGTGTGTGTGTGTGTGTGTGTGTGTGTGTGTGTGTGTGTGTGTGTGTGTGTGTGTGTGTGTTGAGTGTGGGCACGCATTTGTGTGTGTTTGATTGTCAGATCCCTGGATTTAAACTCTTGTGCAAATACACAGATTACATGATATATACTGTGGATTTATGTAATGCTTGGGCAGACGGTCTGTGTGTGTGTGTGTGTGTGTGTGTGTGTGTGTGTGTGTGTGTGTGTGTGTGTGTGTGTGTGTGTGTGTTTGAGAGAGAGAGAGAGATCCATAGAAAGAGGTTAATGTCTCAGATTAGAAGTACTTACATAAGACACACACACACACAGCCCACCCCTCACATACACACACACACACACACACAGCCCACCCCTCACATACACACACACACACACACACACACACAGCCCACCCCTCACATACACACACACACACACACACACACACACACACACACACGCCCACCCCCCACATACATACACACACACAAACACACACACAACCCTCAGTCAGACAGTCACCTCTCAAAACCTCACAGCCATGGGGGCCTCCTATGTTCAGCATCTTGGGGCCTCCTGTGTTCAGCATCTTGGGGGGCTCCTATGTTCAGCATCTTGGGGGGCTCCTGTGTTCAGCATCTTGGGGGGCTCCTGTGTTCAGCATCTTGGGGGGCTCCTGTGTTCAGTATGATGCTGCTGGAGTTGCAGTTTCCTATCCTGACTGTCTGCAGTCTTTAGGAAGTCCAGGATCCAGTTGCAGAGGCTTGTGTTCAGTCCCAGCTCATCCAGTTGCAGAGGCTTGTGTTCAGTCCCAGCTCAACCAGTTGCAGAGGGTAGTGTTCAGTCCCAGCTCATCCAGTTGCAGAGGGTTGTGTTCAGTCCCAACTCATCCAGTTGCAGAAGGTAGTGTTCAGTCCCAGCTCATCCAGTTGCATAGGCTTGTGTTCAGTCCCAGCTCATCCAGTTGCAGAGGCTTGTGTTCAGTCCCAGCTCATCCAGTTGCAGAGGGTTGTGTTCAGTCCCAGCTGATCCAGTTGCAGAGGGTTGTGTTCAGTCCCAGCTCATCCAGTTGCAGAAGCCTGTGTTCAGTCCCAGCTCATCCAGTTGCAGAGGCCTGTGTTCAGTCCCAGCTCATCCATTTGCAGAGGGTTGTGTTCAGTCCCAGCTCATCCAGTTGCAGAAGCCTGTGTTCAGTCCCAGCTCATCCAGTTGCAGAAGCCTGTGTTCAGTCCCAGCTCATCCAGTTGCAGAAGCTTGTGTTCAGTCCCAGCTCATCCAGTTGCAGAGGGTTGTGTTCAGTCCCAGCTCATCCAGTTGCAGAGGCCTGTGTTCAGTCCCAGCTCATCCAGTTTCTCTATCAGCTGTTCTGGGATGATGGTGTTGAATTCTGAACTTAAAAAATGCAAATATCATTTTGAGCTCTAATGTTCAAAACAGGCGGTTTCTCATGGGGGCGTGCACCAGGTAACAGGCAGTACGGACCCAAGAAACACATTCAAAAGCCATGAAGCCATTTCTCATATTATGACCTCTTCACGTAAGTGTGCTTTTTACCCAGATGTGTGAGAGGCAGGTGAATGGCAGTGGTGATGACCTCATCAGGGGAGTGGTTAGGGCGATACGCAAACTGCCCGGGGTCCAGTGTAGCAGGGACTGTGTGTGTCTCATGACTAGGCTTCAGGATGATGATCCCTGGGTATAAGTGCAACTGGGCAGTGGTCATTTAGACACCTCTGTGGTCACCCATGGTTTCTAGTTGGGATGTAAAGTGATAGTCTTAGAAGTGATTACATCATGGTCTACTGTACATGGTCTATAGTCTGTAGTACGTAAGTGTAGTATGGATGACTGAAGTGTACTCATTCAGGTCTACAGTGCTGTTATAAGTGTAGTATGGATGACTGAAGTGTACTCATTCAGGTCTACAGTGCTGTAGTGAGTGAGTATAGTATGGATGACTGATGTGTACTCATCCAGGTGTAACGGAGGCCAGCTAGCGTGGCTAGCTCGGTGGTAGTGTGTAAATCCTCATCACCCAATTCCATGGGCGCTTCTAACACGCTGAGTTAGAAGCTCGGGCTTTAGCTCAGTTGGTTAGAGCGTTCCACTCCCACGGCGGGAGTTTGTAGCTTGCGGGGTGGCGGGTTCGAGACCCGTGTGCGGTGCGGACCGCCACCGGCTACACAGGTCTACAGTGCTGTAGTAAGAGGCTGCTTGTCTTTGACGATGTCCCAATCTGTTCTTTCAAAACAGCTCAGACAATCAGAGATCCACTGCCCCCCCTCTCTCTCTCTCTCTCCTTGCTCATCTGTCTCTCTTCACTCTGTCTCTCTCTCTCCATCACTCCATCTCTCTCTCCATCACTGTCTTCCTTTTCCTCCCCTCTCCCTTCCTCATTCTCTCCCTTTCCCTCCCTCTCTCCTTCTCTCCCTCTTTCTCTCCCTGTCCCTCTCTCCTTCTCTCTCCCTCTTTCTCTCCCCTTCCCTCTCTCTCTCTGTCCCTCTGTCCCTCCCTCTCTCTCTCTCTCTCTCTCTCTTTACTCCTTATTGCCAAAGGCAACATTATTTAAGTCAGTAAAGTAAGAGACATAGATCAATACACAGATAGAAATGAAGAAAGTAAGAAAAAGCTCTCTTCTTCTCCCTCTCTCTTTCTCTCCCTCCCTTTCTCTTTCCCTCTCCTGCTCT
>JAODXP020003240.1:20000-32064 GCA_027497455.2 Sardinella longiceps
AGTGACAAATTCAGCAGTAGCTTTTATTCAGAGATTATTCATTATTCTTATTATTCAGAGATTATTCATAATTATTATCATTCAGAGATAGTGGGATTAGTAGATTATTCATGATTATTACCATTCAGAGATAGTGGAATTAGTAGATTATTCATGATTATTATCATTCAGAGATTATTCATGATTATTACAATATCATTCAGAGACAGTGGGATTAGTAGATTCATGATCATTATAATGCAGAGATAGTAGGATTACTGTCGTTAGTCTTTAGTCAGTGAGGGGTAGATTAGATTTATCATCCGTTTTGCGATGGCGCTATCCGTTTCCAGGCACTATTTCCACGCAAAGACTGTGTTGGCCCTAGGGGAGTGGGATGGTAGGCCAGGCCTTTGCGCAAACTGCATTTAATTACGTATTCCGTGGTATTTACAAAGACTGCCCGTAAGAGCGCTCCTGTATTTTGCGTGGGGCAAATACCGTCTCCTCAAAGCAGGTCTAAACCAAGTGCAAATCTTTTTGTGTGAGAATTTACTTTGTTTAATGGCAGCAGTGATCTGGACAAGGTGACGACAGGTACATGTTTGCCTCAAGAATTACTCTTTAATTACGGCAAGCAGAAATCATCCGACGATACAAATTAAACAGCAATGCTATAGGCATTATTCAATTACTGAATGTGATCAAAGATGACGTTCCCATTCCATGCCAACACATGTTGAACTAGAAAAATCAAATAGGCTAATAAAGACCACAAAGTCATGTTCCAGTCTACTTTGAATTTATTTTCCCCACTGCTATTTTTAATCAATTCCAGTCTAACTCGTTAATTTAAGTATTATTTATTGTAACATCAGACAAAATATCATTCTTTTTTTGGATGGAGAGGATTTTTTGGCTTGTAGGCCTCGTATAATTGGCCGTTACCTCATAAACTAGTAACTCCGTTGCTTAACTAATTCTTCGTTGCAAAACTTCTGTTTGTGCTCCTGCTGAAAGGATCCACGATACAGATCACATGTGGGCGCTTGTAGAGGCGCGCTAATTTTGCACTAGAGGGCGGGGTAAGCGCTGATTGCCTTATCTGTTTGAGGATCGATAAATACATCGCAAAATGAGGAGGCACTGCATGCGCTATTACCGTTGTCGCATAAACAGATGCAGCGCAAATAGCCTAGTCTTAATAAACGAGGTCCTTCGTGTCTTATGGGGAATATTTGTAGCTCACAATGCAGCAACATTTTGGTCACCAATAAAATTTTAGCACTCCAAATTGCCCTTAGTTTTTTCTTTATTGTTATTTGTTTATTTAATTTAAATTTAAATGTATTGAGAGGAACAAGCCAATGAGATGGGACATCACATCTCGTTTTCGAAAAACATACATTCAGACAGACTCCCTCACCCCAAATACCTCCACTTTCCAACCTTCCAGTGTTAAACAGATTGATCTGATCTGTTCTATATGTTTCTGTATTTCCCTGATGTTATTTGTTTATCTGATCTGTTATCTGCATGTCTGTATTTGCCTGTCTGGACCCAATACATGGACACGGCTGAGAAACATGACATGTTTTTATATAAGGATCCCATGAACTGAGGGGCAGGTGGCTTCTCTCTCTCACACACACATACACACACACACACACACACACACACACATGACCACTGGTGTTCTACTCACTTCAGTGATGGCAATGTAAAGCTATGATGTCACCCACATATTACACAACCATGGCTCTCTCTGTGTGTGTGTGTGTGTGTGTGTGTGTGTGTGTGTGTGTGTGTGTGTGTGTGTGTGTGTGTGTGTGTGTGACAGAGAGAGTTTACAGACGGTTTGCTTCTTGAGCTACTCTGGTCTGAATAAAGCTGGATTAATGACTACATTGTGTGTTTATCAGTGTGTCTCTGTGTGTGTGTGTGTGTATTTGTGTGTGTATCAGTGTGTGTGTGTGTGTGTGTATCAGTGTATGTGTGTGTGTGTTTGTCAGTGTGTGTGTGTGTTTGCTAGTATATGTATCTGTGAGTCTGTGATGAATAACTACATATGTGTCAGTTTTCTTCCCAACAGATCTAAAGGGTGTGTGTGTGTTTGTGTGTGTCGTTTCTGCATGGGTGTGTATGTCTGTGTGTGCACATGTGTCTTTTGTGAATGAGGGGTTAAGTTAATCGACTAAATGGAACACACACACACACACACACACACACACACACACACACACACACACAGTGTTGAGTGAGAGCAGCAGGAAAACAAATGAAAAGTCTATGACATTTAAGAATGAAACACACACACACACACACACACACACACACACACACACACACACACTCAGGCATCTGTGGTAGTGGATTATATGATAGTCACAAGTCTGTAGGACCAGATGGCGTCATAAGTACGGCAGGATTAACCATAAAGATCACACACACACACACACACACACCATCAAAATCAAACACATACACCACACACTTATGGACACCCCACCCCCCAAAACACATACACACACACACACACACACACACACTAACACACACTAAAGCATCTGTGTGTGTGTGTGTGTGTTTGGTGAGTGTGTGTGGCTTGTGAAATCGCCAGATTCTACGGATATGACCCTTGCCTTTAGCACCTCTGTGTGTGTGTGTGTGTGTGTGAGTGAGGAAGAGATGGTGACTTTTATAGCTTTTAAACCGAAACATTAATTGCAGAAATGAATGAGAACCGTATTTCCTGGAACCTGAGGTGATATTTTAAGGGGGGGGGGGGGGACTATCCGTGTCTATACCCTAGAGTGTCACGGTTTTTCTGTTGTGTTTTGTGTGTGTGTGTGTGTGTGTGTGTGTGTGTGCAGTGCAACTGATCCTTCTACTTGTGCGCTGGGGTGGCCAGAGGTGAGATTCGGACCCAAACGCAGAAGTAGAAGGAGGATAATAAAGGGTTAACACAGGTACATGGACATTGACAGAAAACAATCACAAGGCCACAAACTGAAATTAAATTGAGAAAATAAACACACAAAAGTGTTTACACAGCAGAAAAAACGTGACACTGTAGGGTATAGACACGGATAGTCCCGCCCAGTTACGACCCCCCGTCTATAGGATGTGTGTGTGTTCATGTCCTCTTGGGCATGGCAGGTACAGTATGTGTGAGTGCATGTGTGTGTTTTTCTCTTGGGTATGAGACGTGTGAGTGTGTATGTGGGTTTTCCCCTTAATGGGACGTGTGTGTGTGCTTGTGTCCTCTTGGGCGTGTGTGTGTGTGTGTGTGTGTGTGTGTGTGTGTGCGCATGTGGCTATTCTCCAGGCTATTGGTTGAAGGTCTGAAACAGTGTGCAAAGCCTCTTTCTCACTCACACACACTTCTACCATAATCTCTCCCACACTCATGCAACACACCAAAATCTCTCTCTCACACACACACACACTCACTGATCTTTCTGGTTCTTGTACAAAATGAACAGCGGCTAACAGGCTCTCTCTCTCACACACACACATACCCACGTACACTGATCTTTTATGTTTTTGTAATCAAATTTTTATTGAATTTTAATACATTAAACAAGAAAGACTACAATCAACATTCATACCACATCCTATGACTCTAAACAAATACACTCACGTTAAAAGAAAAATATTTGAGCAAGCTAAATGTGAAAATACATGTTTATACTGTTACTGGGCGCAGGCATCTCATCCCTTCAGAAGAGAGTTGTTTTAGAAGACTGGACCTCATCAAAAATTCTTGCATATAATTGGACAAACCTCTTGTCCGTCATCTTACTTCAACCACTTACATCAAAACTTACCAGTTGCATACCGTTAGCCAACGCGGTTTCTAGTTTTTCAACTTTTCTATACACCTGTGTCTGGGGCATCATTGCCACAATAATCAATTTAACCCAAGTAATATAGATGTGTCTTTCATATATAACTGTTAGTAGTGTTTTGTAAGTTTGCAATAGATGAGCTACGTCAAAAATCCCGCCCGGCAGCTCATACGGTCTCCTGGTTGGTCTGTCCGTTCAATATCAGTCCTGAAATCCCTTTCAATGGACGCAATATCAGATGCCTGCACCCGGGCGCTGCATGTGACGTGAGTGAGGTTAGATACTTAGATTCCTCCTGTAGGAAAATCAAGAATTTCTGTCCTGATTGCTCCACCTTTACAGCCTAGCGAATGCCAAACTAAACTAAGTGATATTTAAAGTCTGGAGACCTACCTATTGCATTTCTTGTAGCGGAAGCATCGTTAACGATTGTCCAGAGCCGTTTATTGGGCACTATGAATGTCTATCATACCGTCTGTACATACCTCTGAGCCAATACCAGAGCCACCACGTGGCGCAAAATGCAATCGAGAGCCGTACAAATCCCTTTTTGTTCTGTGATTGAATACCTAAAGCAGGCAAGAAAATCGGTCATGGTCACCATGCTGCTTTGCAGAGTGAAATGAAATTCTGTCAGAACCATTTTAGTCAAGAAACACAAGAGAAGATTCTGAATTAAATTCTTTATTATAAATAGTGTATTACATTTGGCGGTATGGCTCTGTTCAGAGGCGCCCCCTATTTCCATGAGCACCATGAAAAAGCAAAAGTCAGGGGGCAGCAGCGGTTGGGGGACTCTCGCCCCGGCCACACAGGAAGAGATAGATATTTCCTCCCATGAACAGAACCAAGCGACATGACCAGAGAACATGCCATGTCATACACGACAAGGCGGAGCAGGGGAGGAGGTGGGTAGCAAAAACCAAGCAGCATACGATTGAGGGGAACCGGGGAGAATTTAAAGGACGCGGCGAGGGTGCGTGGCCAATCGCTTACGGGGAAAAGATAATCAGTTGAGGGGATACACCTGGATCAATTTAGCAATGGGAGGGGAAAGCGGCAAGCTTCTTGACTACCATGGCCTGGCCAGAACTAACGTTTAAACACTCGATTAAGCGCTCATGGTGGCTGTATCAAATTAATTGATAGGCTAATTGATAACGACTGAATGTGAGAGCTCCCATAAATGCTGGCTCAAAAACCTCATGGCCTGCGTGGGGAAGGTAACGTTACGGTTGCGAGAAGAAAATAAATCCATCCTAGGCGAGATGCTCAGCTGCCAGAGTTTGGAAAGTGGAGGCTTCAGAGAAATTAGTCGGATTCGTTCACAACATTTCCCAAGTGCAAATATCTAAAAATAATTTCGATATTTTAAGGGCGTCCTGCAGTTTGGAAGAGACGAATACTGCACTTTATGAGGTTTTGCCCCCGACAAGAGAGACACCTTTTACGAGTCGGCCCAGAACAAGTCCTCAGTGAAGCTGACTGACATTAGTACAAAATCTGGTAAGTGAACCTCACATATTCAAAGAATTATTGTATAACGTGCTAGATGGCAAAATAAAATAACTTTTTTTTTTTCCTTCATTTTATTTTCAGAAGGCTCTGACGGTGGTTTCAGCGTGGTGGTGGGAAGCCAAACTCAAATTACCGTGGCCACCACAGAGTTCTGTTGGAGACCACAAGCAACCGGGGGCGATTTAAGGCTAACCGATGTGTTGAACTTGGGAGCAAAACAGAAAGTGAGTTTATTTACTCTATAGGCCTTTAAAAAAACATGGAAAACAAAACTGCATATTACCTTTTTTTTTTAACAGGTCGATGCAATCGAAGTAAAAGTGGTCCACCCTGGTCGACGAGGGCAAGGCACGTGTGGTGACCGCACCGGGAATGGCAAAAGAGTTGCCTATCTGTGATTCGACCGGCCACACGATCCTGCCCGTCTGGGAGGGACATATCCTAAGCGTAGGGAACGGCAAAAGAGTTGCGGAAGCTGTTCTCTGACCGTGGGCTATTAGTCCCAGGCCCCAAGTTCTGTTTATGCGCCACATGCATAGCACATGTGCAATAGTCTTTCTGATGTTATGTGTATGTCTTTGACCTAAACCAGTCTTGCTCAGGGATGCAAAATAAATTTCAGTGAAAACTGACAATAAAGTCTTATCGTATCGTATTGTATCTGTAATTCAACTGGCCACACAGTCCTGACCATCTGGGAGGGACAAATCCTAAGCGTAGGGAATGGCAAGAGAGTTGCGGGAGCTGCCCATCTGTGATTCGATCGGCCGGGAGGGTCAAATCCTAAGCGCAGTGCCGTTCCGGGCCTACAAGGTGACCTGCCTGACAACAAGAAGGTGGGAGGACCGGATGGTACTGAGCACCATACCGTCGACAACCATAGAAGAAATTACAGGAGTGGGAGAGCCCGCTGACCTCGGTGAATTGGGAGAGGAGTTGAGGCCGAGGTCGATGCTGCGGGGTTCCGTGAGCGCCGTACAGATCGGGAAGAGGTTGAAGCTTAAAGGCTTTTTCTCGTTGTGAAAACTGTAAAATGCTGCAGAAACCCTGGCTGTCGTGTTGGACGGCCAAGACCGAAGTTTCACCATATTAAATTCAGCCATTTTCAGTTTCTTTGAGGAAAATTTGTCAGGTTAGTTTTCGCAGCTCACCAGGTGATATCAATCAGTGGTCAGATGATTTGGCCAGCTGCTCCAGCTGTCACTTAATCAACTCCCTTTCCCCTGCTTACAACTGTTCTCACTATTGACTGTTTTAAACGACTTTATTATTTAACTGTCCAACCAGACATCCTTTATTTCGGAGATAAATCACATTCGGGTTCGAGACCTGTGGCACTACAGATTAATGAAACATGCATTTTCAAACAGAAACTATTGTCGGCACTGTTGCACTTTAAACAACAAGAGGGATAAGGTGAAACACTAGTCTGCCGATGTTGAGAGGCATGTGCATCTCCCATGTGGCTAAACGGGAAGCAGGTATTCAAAGTAGCCTATGATGATTTTTGTGACGGTTCTTCAGGGAAGAGAGTTTTTCGAAACCCAAATGCAGGCATAAACTTGAGACTTGAGATTTCTCTTCCCTAATACTAACACTTGTTTTCGAGTTCCCTTCACCCCTCGATTGTGACTTGTGACTTAAGACTAGAGACTTGAGAATTTAAGTTGATCATTTACTCAGAGACGAAGAACATAACAACACATACACACAATGACGCAGCGGGAAACACAAGGGCTTAAATACACAGGATTACAAGGCACAGGTGGACAGGGAACTAAGGAGGTTGGAAAATATAAGGTGGAAATAATAATCAAATGAACAGCTAATCATGAGACACAGGTGAGGGGGGAGACAAGGAAACAAAGTCACATGACAAAACCAGGAACTCGCAAACTCAGGAAGACACAGGAAATACACAGGGGGCGTGGACAAGGAGTAAACACAAGCACATGGCAAACAGGACACAGGAAGACAAAGCACACAGGTGAAACTAGAACTCAGGATATGAACTAAAGACACTGAAAATACAGGAGAAACTAGAGAAAGACTAAAACCAAAGTTCAAAACCCTCACAGATTTCATGTTTTGATGTCATGGTGATCTGGGGGCAGGGCCGGTTCTAGGCATAGACAAACGAGGCGGTCGCCTAGGGCATCAAACATCAGGGGGCATCACAATACATTTCTTACATTTCAATTTCAATACATTTCTCTTATACTTTTAGAAAAAGGGCCTAGGGCACCAAAAAGGCTAGAACCGGCCCTGTCTGGGGGCCTCAGACATTATTTTGGTACTTGTGTTGGAAAAGGTATGTAGGCTATGCCTGGAGTGCTGCAGGATATAACTGACACCTGGTGGAGATCACCATACCATGTCCAAAATGTACATCCATTACTCGGTGGAATTCTTGGATTCTGTCATAGACTTCAATGTTACAGAATGAGCTTCTCCACTGCATAAATGCTAGCGCCGCCCAGAGCTACCTTATTTGGCATTAGCCTCATGACTCCAGGAAGTGGGTCCTCATGATTTATCTCCGTAAAGAAGGATCTCTGATATAACTGACACCTGGTGGAGTATACAGGAATCAATATAAATAATGTAAGTCAGTTCAAAGTCAAAGTCTCAGTGTGAGGAGACCTTCATGCACACATTTCCATGTAGTGGAGTGAAAACTACAATATTCAAAATGTAGTGAAGTGAAGTGAGTCACAGGTTTCTAAAGAGATATATGCTTAGGTAAAGTAAAGATATGTAAGTAACCTACTGTATGCCTGTTTCCAAAGAAATAGGCCTATATACTTACCTAGGTAAAGTAAAGATATACAGTATAAGTAGCCTACTGTTTCCAAAGGAATACTATATACTTGGGTAAAGATATACAGTATAAGTAGCCTACTGTTTCCAAAGGAATAATATATACTTGGGTAACGTAAAGATATGTAAGTACAGTATGCCTGTTTCCAACGGAATATATACTTAGTAAAGTACAGATATGTAAGTACTGTATGTCTGTTTCCAACGGAATATATACGTAAAGACGTAAAGATATGTAAGTACTGTATGTCTGTTTCCAACGGAATATATACGTAAAGACGTAAAGATATGTAAGTACAGTATGCCTGTTTCCAAAGGAATATATACGTAAAGATGTAAAGATATGTAAGTACTGTATGTCTGTTTCCAAAGGAATATATACGTAAAGACGTAAAGATATGTAAGTACTGTATGTCTGTTTTGCTGCTTGCCATCCATACCAGGCAGAAATGCATGAGGCTCAATAATCTTATAAGTAAGTAAAACACATGTAGCACATCTGACAGATTATGTATCTGCATCAAGGGTTCTCTCTTTCTACTTGTGGAACACAACACACACACACACTGTAACAACTGCATCAACAAAAAGGGTTCTCTTTTTAATACACTGTGTAACACAACACACACACACACTCACACTGTAACAACTGCATCAACAAAAAGGGTTCTCTTTTTAATACACTGTGTATGTAACATAACACACACACACACACACTCACTCTCGCTGTAACAACTGCTTCAACAGAAATGGTTCTCTTTAATCCACTGTGTAACACAACACACACTCATACTGCCCCCTGGTGGTGATGGGAGGGAAAAGGATGATGCCCAGTGCAGCTGGAGAAGATGAGATAGGACAGCATTTTATTTCTTCTCTAGGTAGGACATTCAAACATCCCGTAGTGTGTGCCAGTATTCCAATGTTATTGCACTACACTCCCGTAGCATCCATAACTATACACACACACACACACACACACACTGTACTGAGCACCTCAACTGGCATAAGGCACAGGCAAGATAGAAGAGGTAGCAACTACAAGACAGATGAGTCCCATTACACCACTTTTTAGAACTGATCATTGGATTATTTTTTTTACCAGTGGTTCCAATAAATGGGATTTGGGTTTGACTAGGAAAGCTCTCCAATAAGCCCAAACAAGACTGAATGTAGGGGGACCCTGAATCTGATCATGAACTGATGTACTGTATAGACTACCTGTCCTGTCTGCTTGTGAGGACGGACCAGTATAGTAGGCCTATTTGGAGACCCTGGTGGAGGGAGAATTAAACCCAACTAGGAGTTTCCTAGTCAAATCTATTTATGGGGACCACTGCTAATAACGCTTTTTAATATAAATTAATTAGAAATTAACAAAGATTTCCGTGGCGAAATCGAATTCCTTACCTCCACTCCATAACGGTTTCCACATATTAGTATACTTATTTTTCACAGATAACGGTTTACACATATTAGTATACTTATTTTTCACAGATAACGGTTTACACATATTAGTATACTTATTTTTCACTGGTAACGGTTGACACATATGGGAAATAAACTGCTTTTTAGTATACTTATTTTTCACTGGTAACGGTTGACACATATTAGTATACTTATTTTTCACTGGTATGTAGTTGATAGACTGGCCTATCAATGTACCTTGATCTGTGCTATTGAAATTTAGCCTCCTGATTACTGCAGTAATTAACTTGAAGTGTATTGTGGGTGGGGGGACGACTAGGGAAAAATAATATACCTTTTTCATCCTCTGTGAGGTGTGCCATATGTCAAATTGATTCTTGGACAAAAAATATTTTACTGCAAAGACTATCAAACTGATAGAAATTAGTATACGCCCCAAAACTACAAAACAAACACAGCCTTGCTGTACGGGACTTAAGCCATATAAATAAACTGCTACGGATCATTAATACCAGTTCTGAGACTTGACCAGGATGCTGCTAACCCTCGGTTTACAAATACACACACATATATCTTTGCAGATTGGTCGAGGCATCTCGAAAACGTATCCCTTTTTGATGGTTTGCTAGCCCAATATTATTGACAGTTTGGGAGGCGAGTGTAACTTAGCAATTGGTTCTGCCTCATTAAAATCACCAACTGTAAGCTAACACACACACACACTAAAAACCCTCCTCTACACACCTCTGATCGCAGTAGAAGCGCAATATGTTACACCACCCCACACACACACACAAGGTAACTACCATGAAAGTGTCATTTATTTATTTTTCCAAGATCTATCATCACACACACACACACACAGAGGAGGCTGTCATGATAGTGTTTTATTCATTCTTACAGTGTGTAAATCAGACACACACACACACACACACAGACACAGAGACACAGACAGAGTGTGTGTATGTTTTATTACAGTGTAAATCAGACACTCTTTAGGCCACGCCCACTTAGCAAAGGCATGCACTGTTGCTAAGCAGCCAGAAGTGGGCGGGGCTTCACTGTATTACACCCAAGTTTTTAAAAACGCTATGACATCATCCACGCTGCACACGCACACACACACACACACACACACTTGCTCGCACACGCACCCTCACTCACATGCACACACACACACACACACACACACACACACACACACACACACACACACACAGAGAGAGAGAGAGAGAGAGAGAGAGAGCTGTAAGGGGCAAGAGCTTGAGCAGTTTATAATGGTTGAGTGAAACGCTCCTCTGACCGACTCGTATTGATGTGCTGATGGTTCCCACGGAAACCCTGCTGCGACAGACAGACAGACGGAACAGTTCTAATACTTCATTTAAAGGAACACGGAGAGAACTTAACAGACATGATGTTCCTCACACACACACACACGCTCACAGTTCCACACATACAAACACACACACACGCTTCCTGGAGCAGGGATGACCTGTTTCCTGTTTGGGAGGGGCTTAGTGATGATGTGGCAAACTGTGATTGGGCAGGAGAAAAGGGGTGAGGGCAGACTCCGCCTCCTCTAGTCCTCTCCTGCCTTCATGCCCCTCACGTCCCCCTCATTCCGCATCTGCGTAAACAAACAAACAAACAAACAACTCAGTAAACAAACTACTCCACTAAACAAAAGAGAGAGAGAGAGAGGCAGAATGTTTGAGCGTATGTGTATGTTAGTTAGTGAGGAAGATGGTGTGTGTGTGTAAGTAAGAACAAGAGTGTGTGTATGTGGGTGTTTATGTCAGTGAGTGAGAAAGAATGACAGAGTGTGTGTGTGTGTGTGAGAGCAAGTGTGTGTGTGTGTGTGTGTGTGTGTGTGTGTGTGTGTGTGTGTGTGTACCTGGTCCAACTCTCTCTGCGTCTCCTCCTCCATGCGGCGGATGTCGTCCATAGTCAAGTCCACCCAGCGGTCCAGCCAGCAGAAAAGCTGCCGATGGAAGTTAGTGAAGAGACGTTTCTCCTGCTGCTCGTGTGTGTGTGTGTGTGAGTGTGAGAGAGAGTGAGAGAGAGGGGGAGAAAAAGAGAAAGGAGTAAATGGATCATTCAGAAAACTATTAGTCAGGCTGGATTATTATCATCATTCAGACAGACAATGATTAGTCAGGCTTAGTCAGTCAGACTGTGTGAAATGTGCCAGCCATTCCACTGGGCCAAATACAAGTATAAATATAAATACTGAGCATCACTCATTCTTGGCTGGTGTGGTTTTCCATGTTCTTCAAGTTCCCTTGGGATAAATTAACTACTATCTTATCTTATCCTCTCTTATCTTATCTTATCCTTTATAATCGCAGACCAAACTGTACCTATCGTAGCCTTTACCCACGTGTTATATTGTGCCCTGTACACCACACTGTGGAGATAAACACAGGCTAGCGTTAGCTTTAGTTCCTGTCAGTGAGCACAGGCTA
>JAODXP020003241.1:0-32982 GCA_027497455.2 Sardinella longiceps
TTTTGAAATGCCCCATTCTGTTACTGTTAGCTAACGTTTCGCTATCTCAGTCTGCGTTGCATGAAATTCAGTGATTGAGGTGGCTATCAATAGCGCTTGACACTATAAAACAGTAGGGCTATGTGTTGATGCACTCCGCATAATTCCTTTGGGCTCTTTTGGAAGAACTCTGAATGATCCCTTCTGTAGGATGACCAGATATGAGATTGTGAAAAAGAGTATTGTGTATTGAGCAACACAGAGAAACAGAATTAATAGCATGTTTGAGAACAAAAACCCTGGCGATTTTGAAAATCCCCCGACATTTTTTCAGGTCTCAAAAAGAGTACATGTCCGGGTAAAAGAGTACGTCTGGTCACCCTACCTTCTGAAATTGAAACCATTTCACATTGTTCTAACAGAACAAAACCTGCCCTTCAACACATCATACATTCATACACAGCAATACATCCCACTGATCCAGATAATGAGGTAGTCATAGAGAAATTAAAGGAAAAATGCAGTGTGATGTAATGGTTGGTCCTGTTGTGTGAGATCACAAAGTGCTGTCTGAGGGAAAACGTTAACTAAATGGGGCATAGAAAGAATGAAACTAAAAGTGAGTTGCTATGCTCCATTCAGTTAGTATTAGCTGCAGAATTGTGATGTAATTTTCTCTCATTATTTTCCATGCCAACAGCATTAGGTGACGATGAACAACAGGTTTAGTGATTGATTCACTCCCAATGTCACCACAAAACCACAAAGCATTTCCTAAGGACAAGAATGTGTATACAAGGTGCCAGAATCACACATGCGCAAACACATACACACAAACACACATACACACACACACACACACATACACACACATACACACACACACACACACACACACACACACACACACACACAGACGTGTGTGATTGAGATGATTGATAAGATTGTGGATAATGGATTGTGGAGATTTGTGAATATTTACGTCTCAGAATGACCGAGGTCATTAGAGGTGTTTTTTGGAAACTCTATGAAGGAATAAACATGGTTGTCTGAGTCTGGTTTGGGGAGCTGAGCAAGAGAGTAGACGGAGTCCTCTGTTGTGCTCTGGGGAAACGTGGCAACAGCATACACAGTGTTGTCTCTGCCTGTCTCCTCAGGGTGAGATACCTAACCCAAAGGATTAAGAGATCAAGAGAGAGGTTGCACGTTGCAAAGAGGAGAAAGAAACAAAGTAGGAGAGAACGAGTGAGAGATATACAAAGTAAATGTGGTTATTTTTCATCATCATGTGGGCCCTAACTTCAGTACCATCATTCTAGATAGTACTGGCCAATGACAAATTAACTCATATTGATCATAAATCATGTTTTTCCTGATCAAAAATGTACTGAAGTGATTTTCTAAAGTGCCTATGCTAACTTCTGTTGAAACTTTGGTAGTGACCCATAGACAAAGCAGTTTAAGGAGAACATACTACTACTACTACCGGATCTTACATGAATATTTTCTCATATCAGCTCTTTATGTAAAGACATTCTGTTCCTAGTGACAGGGGAGCAAGTTGAAAGGAAGTGGGGAGTCCACCCACACATAGAAAGTAATTAAAGGGACTTTCCAACTTACCTTCTGCTCAGACTGGTCACTGCTCTTCTTGTTTGGCAGGAGAGATGAGGAGCCTGAGAAAGAAATAAGGCCACAATCAAATTTGAGACCAAACAAGTGTCAACAAGAAATGGCACACTTTTTGAATATGTGTACTTGTTTCCTTTCACGCAGTCTGGCTTGTTTTACAGACAGATGTAACCCCAATTGTATCTCTTGTGTTGGACTTGTTTGATTTTGAAGTTGGATAAAAAGTACTCAAAGTTCAGGCCAGTGGCTGGACAAATAAAATAACGTCCAAACATTATGTCCAAAGAGAAAAGTGATGTTTGCAATACTGATTAAACTCCCAAATGTGGCTTATTCAGTGTTGCTGAAAAAAAGTACTTTTTAAAAAAGGGTTTCATGCGTGAGGTTTTACTTTGGACTCTGCCTGACGTAGAGTGATTGCCAGTAAAAAAGAAAAGCTGTCATTTGCATGGTTGAGTTGCAAATGTGTTGTTCTAAAGACGTGTGGCAGGCAAGTCGCACCAAACGTTTTTTTTATTGTTGTAAGCTGACTATAAGCGTGTAGTGGCAGGATGTGTGAAATTTAAATGCAAGTATGGCCACCTCTGCTGTTTTCTCTGCTGTGTGAATGTGTGTGTGTGTGTGTGTGTGTGTGTGTGTGTGTGTGTGCACACCTCTGTGTGTAGTCTCTCCATTTGAAGACAAAGATGTCACATCTACCCATAGTCAACAGTGCTGGACTGATAACTGAAAAAGCACGCCAGGTTTGGATATGTAATTCAAATCTAAATTAAATTATTAGGCTAAATGTGTGTGTGTGTGTGTGTGTGTGTGTGTGTGTGTGTGTGTGTGTGTGTGTGTGTGTGTGTGTGTGTGTGTGTGTGTGTGTGTAAACAGAGCTAATGAGACATGTACCTTTGTATGTCCTCCTTCTCCAGATGAAGATGATGAGGGCGATGAAGAGTAAGACCATCACCAGCATAGCTCCTGCTATTAATGGTACTGGCATAGCTTTATGAACAAGGTCACCTGTAGATGTCATCATCTCTGTCCCATTGTCTGCAGAAACACACACACACACACACACACACACACACACACACACACACACACACACAGGCATACATATTAAATGACTATCATGCATGTACTGTACTTTGATGACAGTTTCAGACAGACGGACCATTGTGTACAGAATATGAAATATAGTTGATAAAAAGAGATGAACATTACCATCGAAAAATAGCAAGTGCTGAGTTTGGATATCAGTCAATGCTCCTCTGTCCACCACACAGCAATATTTCCCAGAATCCCCTGCAGTCAGGTTAGTGATGGTCACAGTGAAAACATTAGCTCTGGTGTTGTCATAGAGAGAGAATCTCCCTTGGGTGACCAGGATGTTGCTCTTGTTGGACACAATGAGGATGTCTCTTTGTTGGTGAGAAGCATCAGGGGTACACGCACCCCTGTAGAGGTGTTTTTGGTTTTGTTCAAGTCCATGTTTATATGGACATCTGAGGTCTACATTTCTCACTGAACGCCCAATCACATACAGAACTAGAGAAAAGAGGAAAGTAACTTTTTACTCTGATCTGAAAAGGTCAATCAGAGACATACATAAAATCCTCAAAATGATTTTACTAAATCCTTTAACTACCAAATTATTTGTAGAAAGTGACTAATTGAAAATGTCAGTCAGTAAATGTGTGACTAAACTTGATAGTTTAGTGTGATTGAACTAAGTAGTTAGAAAAGAGACTCACTTATTGCTGAGACCATAAAGTAACCTTGGTTCATTCCAGTTCTGGCTCTACACTCATACACTGCTCTGTCATTCTCCAACAGTCCATCAATGGTGACATTAAGAATCATGTCCTCTCTATTGTAGGCCAGGGAAAATCTGCCTTCTTTTGCTCTTGTTGATTTAGGATCCAGTGACACCAGAGTCCTGCAAGTTTCTCCTATCAGGATACAGAAGCTCTTGGCGTGATTTGAGTAGGTCCTGGGGTATCTACAGGGGAATGTCAAAGATGACCCCAGCTGCCCAGTTACTCTGATGACGTCTGGATAAGACTGACCTGTCAATGAAACACAGAATGACAGATAGAATTAATAATATTTTTATAATATATTCGGTCTCTGCATTTATGCCACTCATGAATTAGCAACCCACACAAAGTGAACACAGGAGAAGGACACAACTAGAAGATTCAGCTGCTGTGGCTCCTGAGGAGCATTGGGGACTCAGCCATGGACGTGAGCAAACAGTACAATGTTCAATCACTTCTCTGGCCCACATTTTTCCTGATCAAACTCTTCGCTCACAAATCCAAGGCCCCTAGGCCATGGTTGGCCCAAGCAGCTATGGAGATTTAATTGACTGCTATTGTTGTATGATGATTTGCCTTTTATCAGTATAATCTCTTCCAGCCTAAATGCAACATGTCTGCCCACTTTCATTATTTATTCTATCTATATTCACAAAAATATCAGTGAAAATCACAAACCTGAGATCAGCCAGAGGGAGAGGAATAGCAGGATTGTTTCCATGGTGACAGTTACAGGAGTTCTGTTTTCTTGCTGCTTCTCCAGGATAACACAACACAGTGAGGTGAGTCTCTACTGACAGCTGACTACGATGTTGACAGCTCACTCTCACTCACTATCTCTCTCTCTCTCTCTCTCTTCCTGTGCAGAGGTGGGCTTATTCACACGTGGTCTGGATATGTTCCACCCCTTGAATTTTTTGTATGCACAAGCATCAAAAAGACATAGTCACACACACACACACACACACACACACACACACACACACACACACACACACACACACACACACACACACACACACACAAAACAATTAAAGAAACACTTCAAATATTTCAAAAGTGGGGCATTACATAAAAAATGTAATAAGGTCCACACATGCACACACAGAGAGAGAGAGAGAGAGAGAGCACTCCAAATAGTGCCATCTAGTGATGAAAATGGGGAACTTCTGAAATAACCTATGCACACAAATAGTTGCGACCTTTATTAATGCAAATAATAGAACAAGCATCCAAACTTTTTTTCTTTTTTCTTTTATATCCTGTATTCTTTAGTACATTATTATAATTTTAGCTCATGGTTATATGGCAAAGTGAAGTGTGTGTGTCGCCCAAGTCATCTGCCACTTTTGTTGCCGAAATCGCCGGTCTCCATACAAAGTCAACTACTTCCATCGCCCATGTCGCCTGAATCGGTCTCTGTCTGAATGCACAATTAGTTCTGTTGTGTTCCCTCTGGGCCAAGACTCTGGTACACTGAGTCTGATATGGACCCTGGGTCCAGGCACTGGTATACAGGATCTTGTGGGGAATTCAGCTGCAGACGTTGGTCCTGAAGAGGGCGCTGTTGGACTGGCCTGGGATGCATGGTCTGGTAGGCAGCTTCCTGTGGCTCAGTAGCTGCATGCATGGTCTGGTAGGCAGCTTCATGTTGCTCAGTAGCTGCATGCATTATCTGGTAGGCAGCCTCCTGTGGGTCAGTAGCTGGGTGCAAGGTCTGGTACACTGCTGGGTCCTGATGGAGAGTGTCTGGTTCTGGATTCCGTCTGGCTGTAGATAGGTACAGACTTATTAATGATGAGATCATTTATGACAGTTTAATTTCTCTGAACACTCTCTCTCTCTCTCTCTGTGTGTGTGTGTGTGTGTGTGTGTGTGTGTGTGTGTGTGTGTGTGTGTGTTTGTGTGTGTGTGTGTGTGTGTGTTTGAGTGTGCCAGACAAATCTGAAGTATGTTTGGACACTCTCCTTCACCATAAGGACAATGAAGCAGTGAAGATAAGGAGCATCACCCCCTACCTTAGTTACTTTCTCTTTCTATCTCCCTGTGTATGTGTGTGTGTGTGTGTGTGTGTGTGTGTGTGTGTGTGTGTGTGTGTGTGTGTGTGTGTGTGTGCACGCGCGTGCATACGTGTGTGTTGCTGGTATGAAGTGTATATTTTTTCTTGTACTGTATGCATTAGATTGTGTGCTGTACCTTTGACTGTTCTTCTCCGTATCAAATATCCAGTGATGAGTAGGAGCATGACGATCACCACTGATCCTACTGCTATCATTAACGGCACAGGCATAGGCATATGAACACTGTCACCTGTAGAGGTCATCTTCTCTGTTACATTGTCTAGACACACACACACACACACACACACACACACACACACACACACACACAATATTTAGTCAAACAACAGATGTAATGCAATGTGATGAGCAAAATAAACCAGATTGTGCACATTTGTCTGAATTTGCAATCCCTTAACACACTCATAACACATTCATCAATGTGTACCACAGTATTTGTGTCTAGGTACATTTGTAGTTGATACTGCCAATAAGCCATACCATTGAAAAAGAGCAGGTGCTGAGTTTGGATATCAGGCAGTCCTCCTCTGTCCACCACACAGCAGTATTTCCCAGAATCCCCTGCAGTCAGGTTAGTGATGGTCACAGTGAAGACTTTAGCTGTGGTGTTGTCATAGAGAGAGAATCTCCCTTGGGTGACCAGGGTGTTGCTCTGGCTGGACTGAATGAGGACGTCTCTGTGTTGGTGAGAGGCATCAGGGGTACACACGCCCCTGTAAAGGTGTTTTGGGTTTTGTTCAAGTCCACGGTGATATTGACATCTGAGGTCTACACTTGTCACTGTGCGTCCAATCACATACAGAACTAGAGATAAGAGGAAAGTAATTTGGTACACTGATCTGAAAACATCAATCAGAGACATAAACAAAAATACTAAAAATGATGACATACTCTTACTAAATCCTTTAAGTACCAAACTATTTGTAGATAGTGACTAATTGAAAATGAGTGAGTGAGCACATTAGTCAGGCAATGAACGTGTGATGAAAAAAAAATGTGGGTGAATATCTTGGTAGATAGAAAAGAGACTCACTTATTGCTGAGACCATAAAGTAAGATTGATTCATTCCAGTCCTGGCTCTACACTCATACACTGCTCTGTCATTCTCCCACAGTCCATCAGTGGTGACATTGAGAGTCCCCTCCTCTCTGTTGTTGGCCAGTGAAAATCTGCCTTCTCTTGCTGCTGTTGATTTAGGATCCAGTGACACCAGAGTCCTGCATAACTCTCCTGTGAGGATGCAGAAGCTCTTGGCGTAGTTTTTATAGGTCTTGTCGTATCTACAGGGGAATGTTAGAGATGACCCCAGCTGCCCAGTCACTCTGATGCCCTCTGGGTCACACTGACCTGTCAATGGAACACATAATGAGAGGTGGAGTTTTAATATGTCCAACAAAGGGGAATGGATTCATTAATCAAATCAATTACCGACAAACACAACGTGAACACACAATTAGTCATGGATGTGGGCACCAAAGTCAACCAAATTTTTCCTACTGGTGAGGGATCAAACCCTTCGTTCACAAGACCAAGGCCCGAACCGGCCATGGTTAGCCCGATTTAAGAAACATGCTGCAGATATTATTGACAGCAAATACTACTATATTTTCTTGTATTGTAGGTCTACACTGTACATTGCTAATACAATTGGTCTCCCTGCAACACACCTGCCCAGTCATAGGCCTATTCAAGTTAATTAAGTTCAAAAACAGAGATGATGAAGTAGAACAAAGTTACATTGACAGGTAGCCGAGTGAGTGTGTGTGTTTAGCTAATCAGTGAAATAATGTAAAAATCTAATTCAGTTATCATGTCCAGTAAAAGAATCAGTGAAAATCACAGACCTGAGGTAAGCCAGAGGGAGAGGAATAGCAGGAGTGTTTCCATGGTGACAGTCACAGGAGTTCTGTTTTCTTGCTGCTTCTCCAGGACAACACAACACAGTGAGGTGAGACTCTACTGACAGCTGACTACGATGTTGACAACTCACTCTCACTCACTCTCTCTCTCTCTCTCTCTCTCTCTCTTTCTTCCTGTGCAGAGGTGGGCTTATTCACACGTGGTCTGGACATGTTCCACCCCTTGGGGTTTTTTTGTATGCACAAGCAACAAAAAGAAATAGTCACACACACACACACACACACACACACACACACATGCACAAACAATTAGAGAAACACTTCAAATAGTTCAAAAGTGGGGCATTACTTAAAAAAAAAAAAAGTCTACACATGCACACACGCAAGATCTGATATCACCAAGTATTTAAGAGTCCAGGATCAACATCAAACGTTTGCCCTGGATCAATGTACCTTAACCCTAACCCTAATCCTAACCCATTCATCCAGGGCAACAAGTTTGACATTGATCCTGGACTCTTAATTACTTGGTGATATCAGATCATCCGCACACACACGTACATACACACACAGAGAGAGAGAGAGAGAGAGAGAGAGAGAGAGAGAGAGAGAGAGAGAGAGAGAGCGAAAGAGAGAGAGAGAGGACTCCAAATAGTGCCATCTAGTGATGAAAATGGGGAACTTCTGAAATACAAGCTTGTTTCACCTGCTCCAAATTACCAATACACACAAATAGTTGAGACTTTTATTAATGCAAATAATAGAACAAGCATCCAAACTTTTTTTATTGTATTCTGTATTATTTTATACATTATAGGCTTTAATATCTGTACACAAAATTAGCTCATGGTTAAGTGAAGTGTGTGTGTGCGTGTACGTGTGCGTGTGTGTTTGCGTGTGTGTACATACATTATTAATGCAAGCAGAATATATCCAATATAGTGAACAGAATCGATCACATTGTGCACATTTGTGTGATTTTGTGATCCCTTAAAAACAACACACTTATCAATGTGCACAGTATTTGTGTCTTGGTATTGAAGTAGGTACATAGTTGACACAGACAATGATCCATACCCTCAAAAAATAGCAAGTGCTGAGTTTGGATATCAGTCCATGACTGTCTATCCACCACACAGCAATATTTCCCAGAATCCCCTGCTGTCAGGTTAGTGATGGTCACAGTGAAAACATTATCTCTGGTGTTGTCATAGAGAGAGAATCTCCCTTGGGTGACCAGGGTGTTGCTCTTGTTGGACTGGATGAGGATGTGTCTTTGTTGCACAGAGTCATTAGGGGAACATGATCCCCTGTAAAAGTGCTTTGGGTATTGCTCATATCCATGTTCATATGGACATCTGAGGTCTACACTTCTCACTGTGCGCCCAATCACATACAGAACTAGGAGCAAGAAAAAAAAATAATTCAGTACTCTACAAAGGGTTTATAAATGAGTGTGGTGCTTAGTAGGCGTAAAAAAAAGAAACTTACTAAATGTTTCGACATAAATCTTGTTATGGTTCATTCCTCTTCTGGCTGTACAACTGTACACTGCTCTGTCATTCTCCAACAGTCCATCAATGGTGACGTTAAGAATCATGTCCTCTCTGTTGTAGGCCAGTGAAAATCTGCCTTCTCTTGCTTGTGTTGATTTAGGATCCAGTGACACCAGAGTCCTGCATGACTCTCCTTTGTGGATGCAGAAGCTCTTGGCGTGGTTTTTATAGGTCCTGGGATATCTACAGGGGAATGTCAGAGATGACCCCAACTGCCCTGTCACTCGGATGCCCTCTGGGTAACACTGACCTGTTAATAGAAAACAGAATGAGAGGTGGAGGAATACACACACACACACACACACACACACACACACACACACACACACACACACATAGAGAGAGATAGAGAAAGTGAACACACAATGAGGAGAAGCACATACTAAACCAGAGCAGGGGGCTGCTGAGGCACCTGGGGAGCATGTAGGAGTCAGCCATGGACGTGGGCATAGAGAACCATGTTAACAGTCCTCCCCTGCCCACATTTTTTCCTACTGGTCGGGGTTGGAACCCTTTAGTCACAAGTCCAAGGCCCTAATCGGTCTTTGTTACTTTTTGCCCTCAATGGTGCCTTCCAGGCTGCGCTGCCTTCAAGGCACTACTCCACTCAGTTTAAGATTAGGATGAGGGTTGAGGGGGGTTAGGGTTAGGAATAGAGTAAGGGTAGTGCCTTTTAGGTTGTGCTGCCTGGAAGATGCCGTTGGGGGCAAAAAACACCATTGACCGCCCTAATCATTGTCGGCCCAATTTAAGGAGCATGCTAAGGAGATTTTATTGACTGCCATAGTTGTATTGTATGCTATGATTTGCTTTTAACACATACTATTATCTTGTATAGTAGCTTATATGTGGCCCACACATTGCTAACACAATCATGGCTAAATGCAACATGTCTGCCTACTTTAGTTAGGCCTATATCTTAGCCATATTCACAAATTCATTCATTTCTAAACAGACATGATAAAGTAGAACAAAGTAGTTACAGGCAGCCTAGTGTGTGTGTGTGTGTGTGTGTGTGTGTGTGTGTGTGTGTGTGTGTGTGTGTGTGTGTGTGTGTGTGTGTGTTCACGTACTCAGATAAATGATTGTAAAATATTGTACATATCAAATTAAATCCAGTTATAATGTCCAGTAAAGGATTCAGTGAAAATCACAGACCTGAGGTCAGCCAGAGGGTGAGGAATAGCAGGAGTGTTTCCATGGTGACAGTTACAGGAGTTCTGTTTTCTTGCTGCTTCTCCAGGACAACACAACACAGTGAGGTGAGTCTCTACTGACAGCTGACTACAATGTTGACAGCTCACTCTCACTCACTATCTCTATCTATCTCTCTTTTTTTTCTCTCTCTCACTCTCTCTCTCTCTCTCTCTCTCTCTCTCTCTCTCTCTCTCTTTCTTCCTGTGCAGAGGTGGGCTTATTCACACGTGGTCTGGACATGTTCCACCCCTTGATTTTTTGTATGCACAAGCAACTTAAAGAAATAGTCACACACACACACACACACACACACACACACACACAGAGAGAGAGAGAGAGAGAGAGAGAGAGAGAGAGAGAGAGAGAGAGAGAGAGAGAGAGAGAGAGTGAGAGCGAGAGAGAGAAAGAGAGAGAGAGAGAGCACTCCAAATAGTGCCATCTAGTGATGAAAATGGGGGACTTCTGAAAGACAAGCTTGTTTCACCTGCTCCAAATTACCAATACACACACTTTTATTAGTGCAAATAATAGAACAAGCATCCAAACTTTTTTATTTTTTTTTATTGTTTTCTGTATTATTTTATACGTTATAGGCTTTAATATCTGTACACAAAATTAGCTCATGGTTATATGACAAAGTGAAGTGTGTGTGTGTGTGTGTTTGCGTGTGCGCGTGTGTAGTCACGTGCACTTGAACATGTGTGAATGTTTTTGATTGATGTGCATTTGTATACATAAACGTATAAAGTACTTGAGTTAAATACTTCATATATTAGCCTACAAATACAAGTGACAGTCTATGTGTTTATCCTCTGGTACAGTGAATCTGGCTGTATGGAGTGAGGATCCAAGCTTTGGTACTCTGATACATCATTCTGATCTGACCTCAGACACCCATAGTTCTGTTGTGTCCCCTCTGGGCCAAGACTGTTGTGTCCCCTCTGGGCCAAGACTCTGGTACACTGAGTCTGGTACACTGTACACTGCTCTGTCATTCTCCAACAGTCCATCGATGGTGACGTTAAGAATCATGTCCTCTCTGTTGTAGGCCAGTGAAAATCTGTCTTCTCAAATAGTGCCATCTAGTGATGAAAATGGGGAACTTCTGAAATAACCAATACACACAAATAGTTGCGACCTTTATTAATGCAAATAATAGAACAAGCATCCAAACTTTTTTTCTTTTATATTCTGTATTCTTTTATACATTAGTAGTAGTACATAGTACATTATTATAATTTTAGCTCATGGTTATATGGCAAAGTGAAGTGTGTGTGTGTGTGTGTGTGTGGTCATGTGCACTTGAATATGTGTGTGCTTGATGTGCATGTACGTATACAGTACATGAGTGAAATACTTAATGTATTAGCCTACAAATTAGCCTGTAAATACAAGTGACGTTTTCATTATGGGCTGTGTCACTCAGTCTATGTGTTTATCCTCTGGTAGAGTGAATCTGGCTGTATGGATTGAGGGTCCAAGCTTTGGTACTCTGATACATCATTCGGATCTGACCTCAGACACCCATAGTTCTGTTGTGTCCCCTCCGGGTCAAGACTCTGGTACACTGAGTCCATTATGGACCCTGGGTCCAGGCACTGGTATACAGGATCTTGTGGGGAATTCAGCTGCATACGTTGGTCCTGAAGAGGGCGCTGTTGGACTTTTTTTGGTAGCATGGTCTGGTAGACAGCTTCCTGTGGTTCAGTAGCTGGATGCATGATCTGGTAGGCAGATTCCTGTGTCTCAGCAGCTGGATTCAGATTCTGGTACACTGCTGGGTCCTGATGGAATGTGTCTGGTTCTGGATTCTGTCTGGCTGTAGATCGGTACAGACTTACAACCGAATTCCAAAAAAGTTGGGACACTGCATAAATTGTTAATAAAAATGGAATCCAATAATTTACAAATCTCATAAAACTATATATTGTTCACAATAGAATATAGATAACATGGCAAATGTTGAAAGTGAGACTTTTTTAAATGTTATGCCGAATATTGGCTCATTTTGGATTTTATGAGAGCTACACATCCCAAAATAGTTGGGACGGGTAGCAATAAGAGGCCAGAAAAGTCAAATTTTCAGATAAGGGACAGCTTGAGGACCCATTTGCAACTTATTTGGTCAATTGGCAACATGATTTGGTATGAAAAGAGCCTCTGAGAGTGGCATTGACTCTCAGAAGTCAAGATGGGCAGAGGATCACCAATTCCCCAAATGCTGTGGCAAAAAGTAGTGGTCCGAGATCACAAAGGAGTTTCTCAGATAAAAATTGCAAAGAGTTTGAAGGTATAATCATCTACAGTGCATATCATCATCCAAAGATTCAGAGAATCTTGAACAATCTCTGTGCATAAGGGTCAAGGCCGGAAAACCATACTGGATGCCCATGATCATTGGGTCCTTAGATGGCACTGCATCACATACAGGAATGCTAATGTAATGGATATCACAAACTGGCCTTAGGACTACTTCCAGAAAACATTGTCAGTGAACACAACTGAAAACTGTTCTGTGGTCAGACGAATCAAAATTCAAAGTTCTTTTCAGAAAACTGGGATGCCATACCATCCGGACAAGGTATGTGTGTATGTGTGTGTGTGTCAGTGTGTGTGTGTGTGTGTGTGTGTGTGTGTGTGTGTGTGTGTGGGTGGGTGATGCGGGTATGAAGTGTGTATTTTGTCATGTATTAGGTAGTGCACTGTACCTTTTGTTGTTCTCCATATCAAATATCCAGTGATGAGTAGGAGGATGACAATCACCACTGATCCTACTATAATTAACAGCATAGGCATATAAACAGAGTCACCTGTAGAGGTCATCTTCTCTGTCATGTTGTTGTAGATGACACACACACACACACACACACACACACACACACACAAACAAATGATTAGGTCAAGCAGCAAATATCAAATATAGTGAACAGAATCGATCACATTGTGCACATTTGTGTGATTTTGTGATCCCTGAAAAATAACACACTCATCAATGTGCACCACAGCATTTGTGTCTTTATATTGAAATAGGTACATAGTTGATACAGAGTATCACAGACAACGATCCATACCATCAAGAAAGAGAAAGTGCTGAGTTGGAAAATGAGTCAATAACGGTTTCACACAGCAATATTTCCCAGAATCCCCTGCTGTCAGATTACAAACAACATAGAAATACAATACCGTCAAGAATTAGCAGATGCTGTGTTTTGATATCAGACAGTCCCCATCTCTTCACCACACAGCAATATTTCCCAGAATCCCCTGCTGTCAGATTACTGATGGTCACAGTGAAGACATTAGCTGTGGTGTTGTCATAGAGAGAATATCTCCCTTGGGTGACCAGGGTGTTGCTCTTCCTGGAATGAACAAGGATGTCTCTTCGTTTGACAGAGGCATTGGGGAAACATGCTCCCCTGTAGACGTGTTTTGGGTTTTGCTTATATCCATGTTTATTATAAGGACATCTGAGGTTTACACTTCTCTCTGAATGCCCAATCACATCCAGAAGAACTAGAGACAAGAAGAAAGTAACTTGGTACACTGATACTGAGAATGATCACATTATTCTATCATGTTAAATGAGTAAAACAAAATGAGTCAATGAATATTTTGGTAATTAGAAAAGACACTCACTTATTACTGGGGCCATTTCAGGTTGGTTCATTCCAGTTCTGGCTGTACACCTGTACAGTGCATTGTCATTCTCTAACAATCCATCAATGGTGACATTAAGAATCTGTTCCTCTCTGCTGTAGGCCAGTGAAAATCTTCCCTCTCTTGCTTGTGTAGATTTAGGATCCAGTGACACCAGAGTCCTGCATGACTGTCCTGTGAGGATGCAGAAGCTCTTGATGTGGTTTGTGAACTTACTGGGATATCTACAGGGCAATGTCAGAGATGACCCCAGCTGCCCAGTCACTCTGATGACGTCTGGACGACACTGACCTGTCAACGAAACACAGAATGAGAGGTGGAATTAATACTATATCCTATAATATGCTCAAACAGGTAGTCTGGTGGCTCTATATGTCCAAATATTAATCCACTGTGTCTTGGGTGCTCATGGACAATGGGAAGAAGTCCATTTTGAAGTTAATCCAGGCACTCCAATAAGGTAAGCAAGGAGGAAGGTTAAAAAGCCTTTATTATAACATGGCTAAATCACAATTTAAAATAATCCAAGATGTTTCAACCCCACAATGGGTCTTCCTCAGGGCTTAGTCTAGCCGCAGTGATGAACCCTTCACCTTTATGATGATATCAGGTCATATGACCAACACACGGATGGAGCTGTGTGTTGGTCATATGACCTGATGTCATTATAAAGGTGAAGGGTTCATCACTGTGTTTAGAGGAAGACCCATTGTGGGGTTGAAACATGCTGGTTTATTTTAAATTGTGATTTAGCCATGTTATAATAAAGGCTTTTTAACCTTCCTCCTTGATGACTAATTTTGGAGTGCCCGGATTAACCTTTTTTCTTCAAAGTATCCTATAATATATTTGGTTTCTGCATTTATATCCCACCCATGAATTATCGACACACACAAACAGTGAAAGCATGATGGGGAAAAGCACACACTTTAACCAGAACAGTGGGCTGCTGTGGCACCTGGGGAGAAGTGGGGAGTCAGCCGTGGATGTGGGCATACTTTATGACAGGCCTGGGCAAACTAAGGCCCGGGGGCCACATGCAGCCAGCTGATCCCACGGAGCCTTCCCAAAGTAGAATAATTTCTTTTTTTTTACCAAGGAGACTTAGATTATGGGCCTAAATTATCAAATTTGTTGTATTCATGGAATACAAATCCCCTTTTTAACCCTGCGTGTTACCCTGTCCTCTGAAGAAAGTGGGGCTACTCGTTTGAGACTTGCCAATTTACCGGCATCAACCGGTTGACGGTTAACACCCGTTGACCCGTTAGTCAAAATCTAAAAGCCAATGTGGCCCTTCGGCCAAAATAATTGCCCACCCCTGCTGTATGAGATCAATGTTCATTCACTTCCTCTGCCTCCATTCTTACTACTGGTCAGGGACCAAAGCCTTCGATCACAAGTTCAAGTCCAAAGACCTAGCCAATAGGTCATGGTTGGACCTATGTACGCAACATTCTATTATTATCTGCTATTTCTATGATTGCTTTTAACACGTAGACCTAATATTTTCTTATAGTATAATAGGTCCACACATTATTAGCATACATCCTAGCCTAGCCATATTCACAAATACATTCATTCTAAATAGAGATGATAAAGTATAACAAAGTAGTTATAGGCAGAGATAGCCTAGTGTGTGTTTGTGTATGTTTAACTAGTAGTTGAATAATATGAAAACAAGGTTAAAAAAAAAAATCTAATTAAATCTAGTGATAATTTCCAGTAAAAGAATCAATCAAAATCACAGACCTGAGGTTAGCCAGAGGGAGAGGAGTAGCAGTAGTGTTTCCATGGTTACAGTTACAGGAGTTCTGTTTTCTTGCTGCTTCTGCAGGACAACTCAACACACTGAGGTGAGTCTCTACTGACAGCTGACTATGATCTCTCTCTCTCTCTCTCTCTCTCTCTCTCTCTCTCTCTCTCTCTCTCTCTGTCACTCACTATCTCTCTTTTTTTCTCTGTCTTCAAATAATCTAAATACGTTACGTTACATTACGTTTTTGAGAAAAAAAAAATGTCCACATACACACACACACACACACACACACACACACACACACACACACACAGCACAACACAACACAACACAAACAGCAGTCCAAATAGTGCCACCTAGTGATGAAAATTAGATAAGTCTCTACTGACAGCTGGCTATGATCTCTCACACTCTCACTCACTATCTCTCTTTTCTTTTCTCTCTCTCTCTCTCTCTCTCTGAGTCTTCCTGTGCAGAGGTGGGCTTATTCACACGTGGTCTGGACACCGCCATAACTATAACTGACTTGTATGCACAACAAACATCAAAAGAGACAGTCAGACAAACATCGAGACACAAATCATTGAAAAAAAAAACACTTCAATTAATTCAGTTATGGGCAAAAGAGGGAGAGAGAGAGAGAGATGCATCTAGTACACAGAAATCTAGTACACAGTCCTCTCAATAGTGATACCCAGTGATGAAACAGAGGAACTGGACGACAAACCTATTTGCTCCAAATAAAAAAACAAGACACAGATATAAGACACTTATTAATGTCAAACCATTTTCTTTTTTTTTTGTGTTATATAAGCTTTAATATTTGGACACAAAATTATATGTTGAACAGACAATTACATGACTGAGTGGATTGTATGTGTGTGTGTATGTGTGGTCAAGTGAGTGTGAGGTTTCAACTTTCTACTTTTCAAAAAGTGAGTGTGCGGTTTCATGCCTTACAACCATGGCCTAGTTGACCATTTAATTAGCCTGAGATGATTTATCAGTCTTTGTGTTTGTGCTTTTACTTTTACTAAATCCTTTAAAGTCATTATCCGGAGTGAATCAACACATAGCCCCGCTGTTTAGTGCTAAGCGTTATTGATAGCCACCTCAATGATCAAATCTCGTGCAACATAGACCGAGTTTGCGAAACGACAGCTAACACTTAACAGAATAGGGCATGTCAAAACGAAACCTAAACAATTTGGTTTCGTTTTGACATATGCCCCATTCTGTTACAGTTAGCTGCCGTTTCACTATCTCAGTGTGCTTTGCACAAAATTCAGTAATTTACGTGGCAATCAGTAGCGCTTGGCGCTATAAAACAGCAGGGCTACGTGTTGACTCACTATGGATAATTCCTCTAAGTACCAAACTAGTTGTAGATCTTTGGGTTAAAATTTTGGTACACTGAGTCTTGTGGGGATTTCAACTCCACATGTTGGTCCTGAGGAGGGTGCTGTTGGACAAGCTTTGAGTGCAGGGTCTGGCCAATGGCCTGCTGTTGCCCAGTAGCTGGATTAAAATTCTCATACACAGGGTTCTGATGGACAGTGTCTGGATTTTGTCGGGCTGTAGAGAAGAATATTGACTTGTTAATGAAGAGATAACTCATGACTTTTCTCTGTTTCCTCTCTCTTTCATTTGGCATTGTGTGCAGTGTGTGTGTGTGTGTGTGTGTGTGTGTGTGTGTGTGTGTGTGTGTGTGTGTGACAAAGCTGAATACATTTTGTACCTTTATATGTTCTCCATATGCAGACAATGAAGACAGTGAAGATCAAGAGCATCACCCCTGCACCTGTTGCTGCCAGTAATGGCACATTCACATACATAAGACAATAGCCACCTGCAGAGGGTATAGTATCACACACACACACACACAGAGAGAGAGAGAGAGAGAGAGAGAGAGAGAGAGAGAGAGAGAGAGACAGACATACAGATCTCATATTCATATTCATATATTGACAATCAAACATGTATAATGACAAACAGAAGGATTATTTATCTATTTATTATTTTAAAGTAGAGTACCGGAGTGAATTCAAGCATAGCCCTGTTGAAAGAGCTTGCTAAATGCGCTAGTTAGCGAGTGGAACAAAATAATTTGGTACAGCACAGACCGAACGCGAACGCAGAAGCGAACAGGCACTTTACACTGAATCAATGGGACCTGACTGTTGGAAACCGAAAGTAAGATCTGAGGTTACATTGACTCAATGTAAAGTGTTTCGCGTTCGGTTAGGTCTGTGCTGTTTGAAAATCTTTCATTTCATGCGAAACATATTGCTGTTAGAAGGCTCGTGCAGCAGGACTATGCTTAAACTTACTCCGGTATATTGCTTTAAGAAAGGAACAAAATAGAAATACAATACCGTCTAGAATTAGCAGATGCTGTGTTTGGATATCAGACAGTCCCCATCTCGCCACCACACAGCAGTATTTCCCAGAATCCCCTGCAGTCAGGTTAGTGATGGTCACAGTGAAGACATTTGCAGTGGTGTTGTCATAGAGAGAGAATCTCCCTTGGGTGACCAGGGTGTTGCTCTTGTTGGACTGGATGAGGATGTCCCTGTGTTGGACAGAGTCATGTGGGAGACATGCTCCCCTGTAGAGATGTTTTCTGTGTTGCTCATATCCATGTTCATATGGACATCTGAGGTCTACACTTCTCACTGAACGCCCAATCACATAGAGAGCTACATGTAAAAAAGAAAATTACTTGAAACATTGATCTGAAAAGTATTGTATTCTGTTAACTCTCTCTCTCTCTTATACTTACATCTAACTAACACCTGTAAGTATAAATGTAGTGATTAGTTGAGCGAATGGGTGAATTGAATAAGTGATTGAATAACATTTTTAACTTGGCAGTTAGAAAAGACACTCACTTATTGCTGAGACCTCATAAGATTGGTTCAATCCAGACCTGGCTCTACACTTGTACACTGCACTGTCATTCTCCAACAGTCCATCAATGGTGACATTGACAGTCCCCTCCTCTATGTTGTAGGCCAGTGAAAATCTACCTTCTGTTGCTGCTGTTGATTTAGGATCCAGTGACACCAGAGTCCTGCATGACTCTCCTATGTGGATGCAGAAAGTCTTGATGTGGTTTGTGTAGGTCCTGGGATATGTACAAGGCAATGTCAAAGATGACCCCAACTGTCCAGTCACTCTGATTTCAGGTTGGATGTCGTCTGGATAACCCTGATCTGTCAACGGTAAACAGAATGAATGGTGGAGTTAGTGTGGTACATGGACATACAGTAGTTGTCTATTATAAAGCTTAAAGAAGAGTACCAGAGTGATTTCAAGCATAGCCCTGTTGAAAGAGCTTGCTAAATGCGCTAGTTAGAGAGTAGAACAAAATAATTTGGTACAGCACAGGCCGAACGCGAACGCAGAAGCGAACAGGCACTTTACACTGAATCAATGGAAACTGAAAGGAAGATCTGAGGTTACATTGACTCAATGTAAAGTGTTTCCGCGTTCGCATTAGGTCTGTGCTGTTCGAAAATCTTTCATATCATGTGAAATATATTGCTGTTAGAAGGCTCGTGCAGCAGGGCTATGCTTAAACTTACTCTGGTATATTGCTTTAAGCAGATAGGTGAGCCAAATACAGTAGCCAAGACAGGACCAGTGATCAACATCTTGGTGGAATCTATTCTATTTCTAGCCTGACATAGCCCGACCATAATACTGCTGTTCATCCGTATTCATGGTCTGGAGGTTCTTTAACCTGACGCGATTATACTGCGGGGGGAGGGCATTCACTTCTGGTTTGAAACAATTGGACAGCTCGTCTAATCAGCGTCGCTTATTGGCCGGTAGACTCTCTACCGATATAAACACTCCCCAGAGGAAGATCTGAGGTTACATTGACTCAATGTAAAGTGTTTCGCGTTCGCATTAGGTCTGTGCTGTTCGAAAATCTTTCATTTCATGTGAAATATATTGCTGTTAGACGGCTCGTGCAGCAGGGCTATGCTTAAACTTACTCTGGTATATTGCTTTAAGCAGATAGGTGAGCCAAATACAGTAGCCAAGACAGGACCAGTCATCAACATCTTGGTGGAATCTATTCTATTTCTAGCCTGACATAGCCCGACCATAATACTGTTGTTCATCCGTATTCATGGTCTGGAGGTTCTTTAACCTGACGCGATTATACTGCGGGGGGGAGGGCATTCACTTCTGGTTTGAAACAATTGGACAGCTCGTCTAATCAGCGCCGCTTATTGGCCGGTAGACTCTCTACCGATATAAACACTCCCCAGAGGACCGTGCCCAGACCATGATACGTATGAACATTCGTATTATGGGCGGGCTATGTCAGGCTATTCTATTTCATCCTACATTCAAATACTGGAATACCTGTATTCATATTTTGAACAAGATTTATAGTCGACAAAAAAGATGAAAATTACCATCTAAAAAGAGCAGGTGCTGAGTTTGGATATCAGTCAATGCTCCTCTGTCCACCATACAGCAGTATTTCCCAGAATCCCCTGCTGTCAGGTTAGTGATGGTCACAGTGAAGACTTTAGCTGTGGTGTTGTCATAGAGAGAGAATCTCCCTTGGGTGACCAGGGTGTTGCTCTTGCCGGAATGAACAAGGATGTCTCTTTGTTGGTGAGAAGCATCAGGGGTACACATGCCCCTGTAAAGGTGTTTTGGGTTTTGTTCAAATCCAAGGTCATATGGACATCTGAGGTCTGCATTTGTCACTGCACGTCCAATCACATAGAGAACTAGAAGTAAGAAGACAGTGACTAAGTACATCAATTTGAAGACATTTAGGCCTATATGCTGTGCACACAAACTAAAAATATGACTTATTACTTTACATGATGTATTCTTAACTCCTTTAAGCACATATTTATAGAAAATATATTTGTAGGCTCTGAGATTTAGAGGCAGAGTCAGTGAGTGAATGAGTGTGATACTTAAAAAAAAAAAAAACACTTACTGAATGTTGTGACATAAATGTAGATGTGGTTGTCCCCTGTCCCCTGTCTGGCTGTACAACTGTACACTGCTCTGTCATCCTCCATCAGTCCATCAATGGTGACATTGAGAGTTGTGTCCTCTCTGTTGTAGGCCAGTGAAAATCTGCCTTCTCTCGCTGCTGTTGATTTAGGATCCAGTGACACCAGAGTCCTACAAACCTCTCCAGTGAGAATGCAGAAGCTCTTGACATAGTTTGTGTAGGTCCTGGGATATGTACAGGGCAATGTCAGAGATGAACCCAGCTGCCCAGTCACTCTGATGACGTCAAAATGACACTGACCTGTCAAAGGAACACAGAATCGCTAGTGGATTTACTAGTATAGAGTATACTCTTTTTCAAGTCCTCATTGTGCTAATACATGATTGAGTGCTACATTCACATGTCATCCTCTGTGTTTTACAAATGCGGGTGTAGCTGAGGTCGGTTCGACCGCTCACAAGACTTAAACCCACCTCATCAACTAACACAAGCAGCGTGACAGACCTCTAACCACTGAGCTTGAAACAATAACAATAACAACAATAGTTACCTTCTAAAGCCAGAAAGAAAGGCAGAGGAGGATGCATTTTTGCCCACATAGAATTCTATACTTGACATCACTTGAAACCAAATCGCCAAAAACAAAAGTCCAGCAATAAACTTCAGTAAAAGAATCATGTGAATTACAGACCTGGGATCAGACAGAGGTGGATGAATAGTAAGAGTGTTTCCATGGTGACATTCACAGGAGTTCTGTTCTTTACCTGGGGCAATGCAGTCGGTAGAGGTGAGACCTGAGAGACTGACAGCTGACTATTCTCTGTGCTTCTTCCTGTGAACAAGTGGGTTTATTCACACTTAGTTGTGACATTTTCCGGCGCCATAACCATGATGCATGCAACAGTATGCACAGCAAGCAACAAAAGGAAATAATTTCACAGACCCCATGACAAAAACCAAAGCCATGGGACATTATGTTAATTTCCATTTCATTGCTGCTAAGAGCAAAACATGTATGCATTCAGCAGATAGGTGAGACTCTACTGTATGTTCTATGTGTGTGTGTGTGTGTGTGTGTGTGTGTGTCTTCCTGTGCAGAAGTTGGGTTATTCACACCTGGTCTGGACATGTTCTTGTCCCTATTAACACGACTGCCTTTTATAAACTACAAACAACAAAACAGAAATAGTCAAACACTGGATATAGGACACAGAGCATTCCAAATAGTGCCACCCAGTGATTAAACAGGGGAGCTTTCAGATGACAATCCTGTTTCACTTGCTACAAATAAGAACCAAGACACACATGCAGTTAAAACCTTTATTAATTCATTAAGAGAATAAGAATTTAACCCATTAATGCATCAACAGAATAAGAATTCAAACTTTTCATTTTATACAGCTTTAATAACTCAAAATTATCTTATGATTATATGGCTAAGTGGAGTGTGTGTGTGTGTGTGTGTGTGTGTGTGTGTGTGTGCATGAAGGTAGAATTATTCAGTGGAAGTGGAAGTGGTTTGATGTGTGGAAGTCAGTGTGAGGTTTCATGCATACAACTGGGGGCATCGTATGTGCTTTTAGAGGTGCGCTAAATTATGCTAGAGAGCGGGGTGATTGCCTGCTCAGTTTCACCTTTGGTAAACACTTTTCAAAATGAGGAAGTGTAACCGGTCGTTAGCCTCTGTGTTGTGATTGACTGGTAGAAACGACGCCACACAGCTGATTTGCCTTTCAGTCTTTACTCTGCAAAAATGGGTCATCAGATTCAAAAAACAGTGGAAGCCAGAACGTGGTCTGTTGCAGTGCAGAAACTTCGTCCTGCTGCTGCATCACCGACAATGCATTTACATATATGCATTTAGCAGATGTTTTTATCCAAAGCGACTTACATTTTGTCAACTATCAATTAGTTCAGGGCAAGTCTCCCCGAGAGCAATAGGATTAAGTGCCTTGCTCAAGGGCACAACGGTGGCAGCCGGGATTCGAACCAACTTCTAGACTGCCAACCCACTAGAGTCAGGGTCCTTAACCACTACACTACCACCACCACAATGCAAGTCTCAACAGAAAACAAAATAAATGCACTGACACATAGATGCAGGATTTAACAAAAAATACCCAAACTACCTATTGACTCTGTTTCATAAGAGTAGTTTTGGTATTTTTGTTAAATCCTACTAAAATCTATATTCCTAATACGTTTGAACTACATTGTGAGGAGGATGGCAGATGTAGTGGATAGGATTTCCAGGATCACGTGAAGGTTGTGAGTCCTAGAAGTTGAGTTCGAATCAACCCTCGATTGTGCCAGCCTGAGAAACCTGGGCAACAAGACAGCACCAGCCTTGCAGACTAATTGATAGTTGACAAAATAAGGAATAAACTGAATAGAAACATCTGCTAAACGCATAAATGTAAATGCATTGTCGATGATACGTAAAGACAGGGTCTACTGCAACTTAGTTTAATAGCTTCCACTGTTTTGAATCTGATGACCCATTTTTGCAGGTAAGACTGAAAGGCAAATCCTTTGGTATTGGCTCTACAAGTCAACCACAGAAAGTTTTTACCAGATTGAGCTGAGCGAACTTAATCCTCCATCTCTCTAGCATGAATTTAAGCGCACAAAGCACCACCCATTCCCCCCAGTTGTATGCATGTGAAACCTCACTGACTTCCACGCATCCAAACCACTTCCACTTTCACTGAATAATTCTACCTTCATGCACACACACACACACACACACACTCCCTTAGCTATAATCATAAGATAATTTTGAGACTGTATAAAATGAAAGTTTAATTCTTATTCTGTTGATGCATTAATGGAGTTCGTACATTTCTTTAATAGATAAGAGTTTCTACATAGTATGTCTTAGTTGCTATTGCTAACTTAAGTTAATCTGAAAGCTCCTGTTACTAGATAACTAGATGCTCTGTATCCTGTTTACATTTATTTGGACACATTGTTTGTAGTTTATAAAAGGCAGTCGTGTTAATAAGGACAAAACCTCTCCCAGACCAGGTATGGAGACACACACACACACACACACACTTAAACACTTATTAGAGTCTCACTATCTACTGAATGCATACATGTTTGCTCTGCTGTAATGGAAATGGAAATTCTTGCAATATCCCATGGCTGAAGGAATACTGTGAAATTATTTCCTTTTGCTAGCACTGTACCTACTTGCATGCAGCGCTAATGTCACAACTAAGTGTGGGTCTCACAGGAAGAAATCTGATCCTTGTCAGATTGACTGCATTACTTGTTAAGAAGTAGAACTCCTGTGAATAATACCATGGAAACACTCTTATCCCTCACTATCACAACAATTCACATGATTCTTTTACTGAAGTTTATTGCTGGACTTTTAGCATTTATTCAAATGATGTCAAGAATATAGAATTCTATGTAAGGCAAAATGCATCACATCTACTCTTTCTTGAAAATTTAATATTATTGTGTATTTCAAGCTCAGTGGTTAGAGGTCTGTCACGCTGCTGTGTTGGGTGATAGTGGGATAAATTCTGTGAGCGGTGAGCACATCATTTGTAAACACAGAGGGATGACAGCAATAGTAAGCACTCAATCATGTATTAGCACAATGAGGACTTGAAAAATTGCCTGCAAATCCACTAGGGATTCTGTGTTCCCTGACAGGTCAGTGGCAGTGACAGACGTAGGCTCATGCTGACATTGCCCTGTATATCAGGACTACAAGCCACCAAATGCATCCTCACAGAAAGGACTAACAAATCAACAGCTTAATAAAAGAGGCAGATTTCACTTGGTAGCCAAGGAAACAACAATGTCACCATTGATGGACTGATGGGATGACAGAGCAGTGTGATTGTACAGCCAGACGAAAATGAGAGAGACAGCACATCTAAAATAAGCAATTCAGTAAATGTTTTTTTTTTAAATTTTATATTACATCACTGACTCTGCCTCTAAATCTCAAGATATACAAATATATTTTCTATAAATATATTAGCTAAAAGAAAATATAAAAATAGAATCATATTTTAGTTTATTATTACTACCAACATAAACAAATGTCTTCAAATCATTGTATGATGCTGTCTTCTTTTCTAGTTCTCTAATAATGATTGAAGCGTTACGGAAAAATGTCCCCAGACAAAACCCAAAACCCATGCAATGCTTCATGATTTGTTGAAGAAACACTTACCCTGGTCACCCAAAGTTCTCTCACAGACAACACCTGCAAATGTCTTCATGACCATCACTAACCTGACAGCAGAGAGAAGTTCTGAAATACTGTCTGGTGGAGATTTAGGGACTGTCTGATATCCAAACTCAGCACCTGTCTTAGATAGTAATTTTCTTTTTTTATCGACTATAAATCTTGTTCAAAATATGAATACAGGTATTGCAGTATTTGGAATGTAGAATGAAATAGAATAACTTGGCATAGCCCGCCCATAATACGAATGTTGCATACTTTTCTCATGGTCAGACCGCCTCTGGGGAGTGTTTATATCGGTAGAGTCCTACCGGCGCCAATAAGCGGCGCTGTGGCCATGTTGTTTCAAACCAGAAGTAGTGCCCTCCCCGCAGCTGAAATCGCGTCAGGTTAAAAGAACCTCCAGACCCTTGGATGGAGTGAAACAGTATTATGTGGCTAAATAAATAGATTCCACCAAGTGTCCTGGTGCCCAATTTTGCTGTATTTGGCTCATATCAGCACGCTAAATATACAAGTAGACTAAGCACTGGCCCCTAACTGCAATATCAACAGCAATATATTTCATGAAATGAAAGATTTTCAGCCAACAGACCTAATGCGTAGGCAGCAAAACATTGAGTCAATGTAATCCAGGTGTATCTGGGGTATGTTTATATCGGTAGAAGTACCAGCCAATAGCGGCTTGGTGGAACGAGCTGATGTGGGGGGAGTGGATGCCCTCCCCCCCCGCAATATATCGCGTCCAGATTAAAACCTCAGACATAGTACGGATGAACAACTGTCTATAGTCAGGCTAGAATAGATTTGGTCAATACAATTACTGGCTCTATATCTGCTAAAGCAATATACTACCAAGTAAGTTTAAACATAACCCTGCTGCACCGAGCCTTCTAACAGCAATATATTTCACATGATATGAAGATTTTCAGACAGCTGAACCTAATGCGAACTATGGCTTACTTACATTGGAGTCAATGCTGTACCTCAGATCTCCTTTCCGGGTTCCGGTGATTCAGTGTAAGTGCCTGTTCACTCTGCGTATGCATGTGTGCTAATATAGAGTGGCCACTGTTCTACTCTCTAACTAGCGCATTTGCTTAAGCTCAACAGAATAATGCTGAAATCACTCTGAATTTTCTTCTTTAAGCTTTATAATAGACAACTACTGCTTATCCATGTACCACACTAACTCCACCATTCATTCTGTTTGCACGATTGACAGAATCAGAATTTATCAGATCTAACCTGAAATCAGAGTGACAGGGCAGTTGGGGTCATGTTTGACATTGCCTATACTTAGGACTACACAAACTACGCTAAGGCACTGCCTGCATCCACAAGAGGGTATGTATGAGACTCTGGTGATCCTAAATCAACAACGTAACAGAAGTAGATTCACTGGCCTACAACATAGAGAGGGGACTGTCAATGTCATGGACTGTTGGAGAATGACAGTGCAGTAGACAAGTGTAGAGCCAGGTCTGGATTAGACCAGTATAATGAAGGTCTCAGCAATAAGTGTATCTTTGTAAGTTAAAAATGTTATTCAATCCTTATTCCAATTCACCATTCACTCAACTAATCACTAAATTTATACTTACAGATGTTGGATGGAATGTAAGTATAAGAGAGAGAAGAGCAGAATACCGGGAATTTTCAGATCAATGTTTCAAGTAATTTTCTTTTACATGTAGCTCTCTGATTAGGCATTCGAGAAATATAGACAGATATATATGGTATGGATATGAGCAACACAGAAAACATCTCTACAGAGAACATGTCTCCCACATACCTGTCCAACACAGGGATTTAATCCTCATCAGTCCAACCATGGTCCTGAGAGATTCTCTCTCTATGACAACACCTGCAAATATTTTCACTGTGATCACTAACCTGACTGCAGAAATACAGGAAATGCTATCTGAGTGGAGGTTGGGACTGATATCCAAACTCCATCCTGCTAATTCTTTGATGGTATTATATTTTTATTTTTATTCACTCTTAAAGCAATATACCGGATTAAGTTTATAGTTTGCTTTACGAGCCTTCTAGCAGCAATATATTTCGCATGAAATGAAAGGATTTTCGAAACAGCACAGACCTAACGCGCACTTGAAACACTTTACATTGAGTCAATGTAACCTCAGATCTTACTTTCGTTTCCAACAGTCAGGTCCCATTGATTCAGTGTAGTGCCTGTTCGCTTTCTTGCGTTCACGATCGGTCTTTGCTGTACCAAATTGTTTTGTTCCACTCGCTAATTACGCATTTAGCAAGCTCTTTCAACAGAATATGCTAATAAATAGATAAATAATCCTTCTGTTTGTCATTATACATGTTTGATTGTCAATATGGGTATGAATATGAGATATATGTCTGTCTCTCTCTCTCTCTCTCTCTCTCTCTCTCTCTCTCTCTCTCTCTGTGTGTGTGTGTGTGTGATACTGCGCCACCCTCTGCAAGTGGCACTATTATGTATGTATGTGAGTGTGCCATTACTGGCAGCAACAGTGATATGTATTCACTATGCTAACCTTGAAACATGAAGAACATAAAAACAAAATATATTCAGCCACACACACACACACACACACACACACACACACACAAATAAAGAGAGAAACAGAAAGTCATGCACGGTCATATACTTCATTAACAAGTCAACTTCTCTACAGCCCGACAAAATCAGACATATCAGAACCTAGTAATATGAGAATTTTAATCAGCTACTAGACAACAGCATGTAGACCCTGCACTCCAACACCCGGTCCAGCAACGGTGAAATCCCCACAGACTCAGTGTACAAAGAGCCTGGCAAGTACAACGGTGTACTTAGAAGGAATTATCCATAGTGAGTCAACGTAGCCCTGCTGTTTTATAGCGCCAAGCTCTGGTGCACGTAAATTACTGAATTTGCAAACACACTGAATAGTGAAACGGCAGCTAGCTGTAACAGAATGAGGGCATATATCATGACCAAATTGTTTAGGTTAGATTTTGACATGTTAGCTACTCGTTTAAAACAAACTCATTACCTTGAACAATCATTATCAATAACGCTTAGCTAGCTTGAACTATATGTGCATTCTCAGTCAGCAACTTTAAAGTTTAGTAAGTAAAAGCAAAGACTGATAAATCTCAGGCTAATTAAATGGTCAACTAGATGGTGTAGATGAAACCCGCACACTCACTTTTGTGAAACCTCACACTCACTTGATACACATACACACACATACAGTCCACTCAATCATGTAATTGTCTGTTCAACATATAATTTTGTGTCCAAACATATATTTATCTATCTGTGTCTTGTTTTGGCAGACATAAAACCGACAAATATCACTATGAACAATATAGATTTCTGTATTACTAAATGCATCTCTCTCTCTCTCCCTCTTTTTATAGCTGAATTAATTGAAGTGTTTTTTTTTCAATGGTGATGTTTTATTGCCTAAGTCAGTTATGGGTATAGGCGATATGTTCAGACCGTGTGAATAAGCCCACCTCTGCCAGGGAAGACTCAGAGAGAGAAGGAGAAGAAAATAGTGAGTGAAGTGTGAAGTTAGCCAGCTGTCAGTAGAGACTTATCTAATTTTCATCACTAGGTGGCGCTATTTGGACTGCTGTTTGTGTTGTGTTGTGTTGTGCTGTGTGTGTGTGTGTGTGTGTGTGTGTGTGTGTGTGTGTGTGTATGTATGTGGACATTTTTTTTCTCCAAAAGCATGTGCGTAAGCGTATTTAGACAGAGAAAAAGGGGAAGTGGGTGAGGAGCAGAGAAGAGAAGAGGAGAGGAGGAGAGATCATAGTCAGCTGTCAGTAAGAGACTCACCTCCGTATTAGTAATCCTCGGCTAACAAGAAAACAGAACTCTGTAACTGTAACCGAAGAACACTCCTGCTACTCCTCTCCCTCTGGCTAGCCTCAGGTCTGTGACTGATTGATTCTTTTTACTGGAAATTATCACTAGATTAATTAGATTTTTTCATATTATTCAACTACTAGTTAAACATACACAAAACACTAGGCTATCTCTACCTATAACACCATGATTATACTTTATCATCTATTTAGAAATGAATAAACACATGAATATAATATGTACTAATAATGTGGTGGACTATTATAAGAAAATATTAGGTCTACGTGTTAAAAGCAATCATAGAAATAGCAGATAATAATAGAATGATGGAGTCTCCAACCATGACCTATTGGCTAGGTCTTTGGACTTGAACAATGTCCGAGGCTTTGGTCAGGCCAGTAGTAAATGGGTAAGAAAATGAACATTGATCCTTGGCAGGGTGGGCCATTGAATACATTGGCTTGCTTTTGACTAGCGGAGTCAGGGTGATTAATATCAGCCGGGCAGTGCAGCCAGTGCGTCTCAAACGAGTAGCCCCGCCAATGAGGATATGCAGCATATTCCATGAATACAACAAATTTGATAATTTAGGCCCATAATCTAGAGTCTCCTTGGTAAAGAAATTATTCTACTTTGGGAAGGTCCGTGGGATCAGCTTGGCTGCATGTGGCCCAGTACCCAGAATATCATAAAGTGCCCACAGCAACCCCCACCACTCCCCAGGTGCCTGCAACAGCCACTGTTCTGAGTGCTTCCCCATCATGCTTTCACTGTTTGTGTGTAGTAATTCATGGGATAAATGCAGAAAAGCCAAATATATTATAGGATACTTTGAAGAAAAAGGTTAATCCAGGCACTCCAAAATGGTAGTCAAGGAGGAAGGTTAAAAAGCCTTTATTATAACATGTCTAAATCACAATTTAAAATAATCCAGCATGTTACGACCCCACAATGGGTCTTCCCCAGGCTTAGTCTAACCGCAGTGATGAACCCTTCACCTTTATGATGATATCAGGTCATATGACCAAGACACGGTTGGATCTGTGTGTTGGTCATATGACCTGATATCATAAAATGAAGGGTTCATCCCTCTGGAATTAAGCCCCTGGAAAACCCATTGAAGATAAATTAACATGTGGATTGATTTAGCCATGTTATAATAAGGCATTTTAACACCGTCACTTCTCACCTTAATCCTGATTAGCAAAATAGACTTCTTTCTACATTGTCCATGAGCACTAGGTACAGTGGATTAATATTTGGACATATAATAATTTAGGCGATATAGTATTAATTCCACCTCTCATTCTGTGTTTCGTTGACAGGTCAATTCATCAACGTCCAGAGTGACTGGGCTTGGCAAGGTCATCTCTGACGTTGCCCCTGTAGATATCCCAGTAAGTAAACCACATCAAAAAACTTCTGCATCCTCACAGGAAAATCATGCATGACTCTGGTGTCACTGGATCTAAATCCCAGAAAAGAGATTTTCACTGGCTACCAGCAGGAGGGATTCTTAAAATGAACTGATTGGAGAATGACAAAGCACTGTACAGGTGTACAGCAAAGGATGAACCAACCTGAAAGTAACTATCAGCCAATAAGTAGTCTTTCTAATTACCAAAATATTAATTATTTCATTTTGTTTTACTCATTTAACATATTAAGAATGTGATCATTCTCAGTATCAGTATTGCCAAGTTCTTCTTGTCTCTAGTTCTTCTGAATGTGTTAGGCATTCAGAGAAAATTAGACCTCAGATGTCACCTAAACATGGATATGAGCAAAGCAAAACTGCTCTACAGAAATGTTTCCCCAATGCCTCTGTCAAACGAAGACCATCACTGATCATTCCAGAGAACCCTGAGTCACCAAAGAATATTCTCTCTATGACACAACTTTACCACAGCTTCCTCAATATCCCCAGTGCAGAGATTCACAAATGAAAGAGATAGGGGCAATCTGATATCAAAACACAACATCTACTGAATTGACAGTATATTTCTATGTTGTTCTTAATCTGGCCTTAGGGATTCTGTTGCCAATGTGAAAACAAAACTCATTTCCAACTCCTTTTCTTGATGGTAAATGGGTCGTTGGCTGTGATATAACTATGTACCTATTTCAATATAAAGACACAAATACTGTGAGTACATTGCCAAGTGTGTTACTCAAGGGATAAATCAGAATGTATTCTATTCCTATATTTATTATTTACTGCTTGGCCTAATCATTTGTTTGTGTGTGTGAGTGTGGTGTGTGTGTGTGTGTGTGTATTGTGTGTCTACAACCATGACAGAGAAGATCCTACATGACTGTTTATATGCCTATGTATTGAATTATAGTAGGATCAGTGGTATTGTCATCCTCCTACTCATCACTGGATATTTGGCTATGAAAATTCTTTCACTACCTAATACATGACAAAATACACACTTATACCCGCATCACCACCCACACACACACACACACACACACACACACACACACACACACACTGACACACACACACACATACACACCATGCATGGCATCCCAATTTTCACAGAAAACTTTATTTTGATTCTGACCACAGAACTGTTTCAGTTGTGTTCTGCCAAGTGAATCTAAAACCAGTTTGTGATATCAACATTCCTATGTGATGCAGTATATCTAAAGGACAATGATCATGCTTGTATGTATAAATTGTTAAGAATTCTCTGAATCTTTGGATGTATGTATACCTTCAAACTCTTTGCAGGTATCTGAAAACTCCTTTGTGATCTCGGACCACTACTTTGCCACAGCATTTGAAATCTGCCCCATCTACGAGAGTCAATGCCACTCTCCATGCCAAGTCATGTTGCCAATGACCAAATAAGTTGCAAATGGGTCCTCAAAGCTGTCCCTTATCTGAAATTTGACTTTTCTGGCCTCTTGTACCTGCCACGTCCCAACTATTTTTGGGATGTATAGCTCTCATAAAATCAAAATAATAATATTGACATAACAAAGTCTCACTTCAACATTTTATACATGATATCTATATTCTATTGTGAACAATATATAGTTTTATGAGATTTATAGGTATTTTATTAACAATTTATACAGTGTCCCAACGTTGATTTAGTAAATATGCCGATCTACAATGAATCCAGAACCCAGACACATTCCATCCCCTTGATGTACCAGAAATCTGAATCAACTGCTGAGATTTTACAGAAATCTGCCTACTGGAATCATGCATCCAGCTACTGAAACCACAGAAATATCTACCAGACCATGCCAAAAGTCAAGCGCCTCTTCAGGACTTCCATGCAGCTGAATTCCCACAGAATCCTGTAGTGCCTGGGCCAAGGTCCATGGCGCTCAGTGCTGCCAGAGTCTTGACCCCGGAGAACAACAGAACTATATGTCCTGAGGTCAGATCCGAATGATAAGCCCAGACCCTCAATTACCAGAGGATAAGAACACATAGGCAAGTGACACAGATTATAATGAAAACGTCACTTGTATTTACAGGCTAATTTGTAGGCTAATACGTAAACAATATGCGTACATGCACATCAAGTACACACACACATATTCAAGTGCATGATACACACACACACACACACACACTTCACTTGCCATATAACCATGAGCTAAAATTGTATGTACTACTATATGTATAAAAGAATACAGAATATAAAGAAAATAAGCTGTTCTATTATTTGCATTAATAAAGGTAAAATGTATTTGTGTGTATTGGTATTTCAGAAGTTCTCCATCACTAGATGGCACTGTGGAGACTGGAATTTTTCACTGGCCCTACAACAGAGAGGATGATTCTTAACGTCACCATGGAGAATGACTGACATTGTACAGTGTACCAACTCAGTGTACCAGAGTCTTGGCTTAAGAGAGAACACAACAGTGAGAAACAACAGAACTATGGATGTCTGAAGATCCAGATCAGAATGATATCAAATACCAAAATAATATTGAATAATCACTTGTATTAGGCAATATATGGAAATTATTTTAATATTACCTCGTTTATGTATACAAATACATATCAATCAAAAGCAGTCACACATGTTCAAGTGCATTAACGTGCGCACACGCACACACGCACGCACACACACACTTCACTTAACCATGAGTTAATTTGTGTACAGATATTAAAGCCTATAACGTATAAAATAATACAGAAAACAATAAAAAATAAAAATTTGGATGCTTGCATATTTTATTAATAAAGGATAGTGTGTGTTATTAATTTGACGGAGTAAGCTGTCTTTCAGAAAGTCCCCATTTTATCACTAGATAACTATTTGGAGTGCTCTCTCTCTCTCTCTTTATATATATATATATATATATATATATATATATATATATATATATATATATATATATATATA
>JAODXP020003242.1:17500-20000 GCA_027497455.2 Sardinella longiceps
CAGTCACATTCCACTAGTGTGTGACATGACACAACCCCTTGCCCCTCCCCAGCACACACACACGTCACTGTGCCCAAGTGTGTGTGTGTGTGTGTGTGTGTGTGTGTGTGTGTGTGTGTGTGTGTGTGTGTGTGTGTGTTGACTGCTTTCCCCTGTAAGCAATAATATAGACCCCTTCGGTAAGCCATGACGGTGAAAAAGCTCCAAGGGCCTGATACTCACTCAAGGCTGAGCGGGAGGAAATCAATAAATAAAAACAAAAACAAACAAATGAAAAAAAAAAACAAGTAAACAAAGTGTGTTCTTCTTAATGCTGGTGATTGGTGTATTCTATTAAACCTGTATTTCAACATCCAGAGCTGTTCTCTCTCTCCAAGAGCTGTGTTTCAATATACACGTGACCACACACACGACATCACTTCCTGTGGGGAGGCTGACCCCGCCCCCACAGGACACACACACTCACTCACACTATACACACACCACCACTCACTCTTACTATATATACACACACACTCACCTACTACACACACACACACACACACACACACACACACAGCACAGCACAGTACATAAACACACACACACACACACACACACACAGCACAGTACATAAACACACCCACACACACTTTTAAGCAGATATATTGCAGAATACCTCTCCTCTTCTACATATCAATGTAAACATGTATACTCTAGGAACACTTACACACACACACACACACACACACACACACACATTTTCAACATCACACAACATCTCAGGCACACAAACACACACAACACACCTTCTCTCAAACTGACTAACACACACACACACACACCTTCTCTCAAACTGACAGTTAAACAGTTAAAGATAAAAGTGCCATTCTCACTGACACATGAATTAAATTAGAATGAAAACAGGAATACCTATCTCTCTCTTTCTCTATCTCTCTATCAGTCTATCTCTCTATCCCTCTCTCTCTCTCTTTCTCTCTATCCCTCTCTCTCTCGGTCTCAGCTCTGTCTCCCGTACTCTTCCCCCGTGATTGTGTGATCTAGTCTGACTAACCCCTGACTGTGTATACTTAATAACCTGTTGATTCTGAACATGTATAAAGATAAGAGAGACTCTGTGTCAGCTGTGCCTTATTAACACACACACACACACACACACACACACACACACACACACACACACACACACATGTATAAAGATAAGAGAGACTCTGTGTCAGCTGTGCTTTCACCACTCAAGGGTCCCATCATACACTAGACCTCCGGAAACAATTATTAACACACATACACACACACACACACACACAAGGGTAACACGCATACACACATCACACACACAAACCTTAGGGCTCCAGAAACAATTATTACCACACATACACACATAAGGGTCCCATCATGAACAATTATTAAAACACAAGGGTCTGATCGTACAATAGGGCACATCTGAGAACAATTACTATCACACACACACACACACACACACACGTGTTAGAATTTGTTGTCAGTCACACACTCTGACTGTATGAACACATTGCAACAGTCCTTACAAAAGAAACCCTGAAACAAGTCCTCACAATAATACTGATGATGAGCTCAGGAAAACACACACACACACACACACAGCTAGCCTGTTCACAAAGTTAACGGTGTTTCCCATTAGCCTTTTTCATGTATTACTTCCAGAATAATGTGTCAATTCTACAAAACTTGACTTTAAAATAGTTGCAGAATAGGCTACAACTTGAATCTGTCATCATATATAACCTGGCTAATATAACCTGTCCATATACAGTTTATAACCTGGCTAACTTAACCTGTCCACACATACAGTTTATAACCTGGCTAATATAACCTGTCCACACATACAGTTTATAACCTGGCTAATATAACCTGTCCACATATACAGTTTATAACCTGGCTAATATAACCTGTCCACACATACAGTTTATAACCTGGCTAATATAACCTGTCCACATATATAACCTGGCTAATATAACCTGTCCACACATACAGTATATAACCTGGCTAATATAACCTGTCCACATACAGTATATAACCTGGCTAACTGAACCTGTCCACATGCAGAATCACTTGCCGAAGTTATAACCTGGCTAACTTAACTTTTCCACAAATCTATCCAGGCTAGGTTTCCCTTTCCACATATACACTCCAGTCTGGCCACAGTATATCCGGGCTATAAGTAAACCTTTCCACATACAGTAGGCTATAGCCTGGCTAAGTTAGCTTGACCCCTGTCCATACCTGGCTAAAGTAACCTAGAAAAGATCCTGTTCACTTCTATAACCTGGCTAGACCTTTGGCTTAACTTACCCAAGTTTGTCACTTAACCAGCTCCTGGGAGTAAATGTGGTGGTATTACACACACACACACACACACACACACACACACACACATAGTGGCGGTCCGCACCGCACACAGGTCTCGAACCCGCCACCCCGCTAGCTACAACAAACCCCCGGCGTGGGAGTCGGACGTTCT
>JAODXP020003242.1:25000-27500 GCA_027497455.2 Sardinella longiceps
ATGGAGATGGGCACCACCCGATAGTTCACACATGGAGCGGGCTGGATTTTACTTTCATATTATCGTTGACTGCATCATCTGAAAGTTTAAGGGATCATTTGAAATTGAGTCAAAGCTGTTGTCTATGTGAGAGATTCTTCTACCTCACAGTAACAAATACTTTTTAGAGATGCAGATAAGATGGATTGATCTATTGGTTGCACACACAAACAAACTCAATCAACTGGTATGGGATAGCACTTCTGATGGAGGTTTGGTCCATGCACACAATAATAATCTTATGAATATACTATAAAATTACATGAACAATGACAGTAAATTTCAGAATAAACTGACAGTTGAGTGTTTTTGAATATAATTTTTTGTGTGCTTTTTTGAAAAACATTTATTGAGATTTCTGTGACATATTAATGAACATATGAAATGAACGGGACCAGGTTAATACTTCATATTTAAATGCCTTTGCCTCATAATGATTGGGACTGGTGACAGTGTAGCGGTTAAGGAACCTGACAAAAGTGGCCTGGAAATAGGAGGTTCATTTCTTGGCCAGTTAAAATATCACTAAAACCTCTACATCTGTTGCCCAAGACGTTAGGCAAGCTCAAAGTTGTATTGTATGGACTTAGAATGGAAACTTGATAGGAAGGGTGCTTCACCCCTAAGTTAAAACAGAGACAAATACTGACTGAAAAGAGAAACCAGACAGGAAATTGTTGAAGTCATAGTTAATCTCTATTGGGATTAGTTAGTCCAGTGGAAGAGAGCAGGGCTGCATATCATAAGGTTGGAGGTTCACATCTCACTGCAGACATGCTGAAGCGGAGAGAGGAGATTATGTTTTGTTTGGACAAAATAATGTCCAACATCCTATGACATGTTAGAACAGGGTTAAACAAGTTAAGCCCTAACCTGTAGGTCCTACGCTGTACCACTAATGATACCTTAGTGATGTGTCCTGACCTAGAACAGAAAAGGCCCTAACCTCTGATATCTGGGAACACTTCTCCTAGAACAGGGTTGACCAGTGTTGTAGCCTCCCCAACTACACTTGATACAGTCAGTCTCCTCAACTAGACTTGATATTGATATCCCTCCCAACTAGACTTGATATTGACAGTCTCACCAACTAGACTTGATATTGACAGTCTCACCAACTAGACTTGATACAGCCAGCCTCCCCAACTAGACTTGATCTAGACAAATTCCTAAACAACCAGGTGGCTCAGTGGAAGAGTGCTGGTGTGCAATGTGAGTATGTGTGCTGCCTTAGAGGATGTGGGTTCAAAGCCTGAGAAAGAGTATGTGTGTGTGACTGTGTGTGTGAGAGAGATTGGTGAGGTGATGAGTGTGTGTGTGTGAGACAGATAAGGTGATGAGTGAAAAAGGAGAACTTGTCATCTGGGGAAAGAGGGTAATTGTTGGGTACAGGTAGAAAGACTCCAGACAGTTTTGTGGTCCTCAGTGCCACATTATGGCAGGCAATAAAGTTTGACCACCTAAAAAAACTTCATAATCCCCTGCATTGGTCCCAGTCCGGCCCTGCTGTGTACAACATAACTCGGAAAGTGCTGCACAGATTCGGATTCAATTTTGGGACAACATATTGGGACAAGTAAGAGCTGATTCTATTTTGGTGGCGATCTGTGATCCAGAACACCATCTGCAATCTTGGTGTCTGTGACCTGCACATTGCAGGGCTACTTCAGAGATACTGGTTTCCCAACCGTCTCTGGCTACTTCATTGGGTAAAACTTAGATACTGTTTAGAAGCAGTTCATTCAAATAAGCCCATTTTCAGTGAGCACAGCGTGTTAGGAGTCATATTTGTCATGAGGAGATTCAAACTAATCGGAATAAAGATTGACATGGGGGTGGGACGCAGCCGCTTCCAGCCGTGGGAGAGCAACTGCAAGATCTCCGCAAACATGTTTGGAGTGACACAATCAAAAAAATGTGATCATCTCAGCCAGTCTAACCACAATGCCTTCCTGTCTTTTGCCGGCTGCAGGCATCTTTATGCGGCTTTACATCTTGTACACGTCTACTCAGAGAGAGAGAGATGCTGTTTGTGGTAGTTGTAGTTTCTTTAGAGTTAGACTCGGACACACATACACACAGAGTCAGTGTTTGTGTAAGTTGTAGTTTATTTACAGTTAGACTTGAACATGCACGTACACACACACACACACACACACACCAGTGAGCCAGTGTTTGTGGGAGTTGTAGTTTATTTAGAGTTAGACTCAGACATGCGTAGAATGGAGGCCAGAAGTCAGAACTCGAGTCAGGCAACACGGCAGACAGTGTCTAAAACCACATACGGCCCACGCAAGTTCCTTAAAGGAGACAAGAGAACCCAGACAGTGTCTACAACCGCATACGGCCCACGCAAGTTCCTTAAAGGAGACAAGAGAACCCAGACAGTGTCTACAACCGCATACGGCCCACGCAAGTTCCTTAAAGGAGACAAGAGAACCCAGACAGTGTCTACAACCGC